>PVIU01013618.1:0-55156 GCA_004026605.1 Ondatra zibethicus | reverse complement strand
GAGGGTCCTTCTGTATTTGGGTTGCTTTTATTGGTTAATAAAGAAACTGCCTTGGCCTTTTGATAGGGCAGGACTTAGATAGACAGGGAAAAGAGAACAAAATACTGGGAAGGGGACAGAGTTAGAGAGAGCCGCCCGCCATGAAGCTCCCAGGTCAGACACTCTGATTCTTTCCCGGTAAGCCACGACTCGTAGTGACACACAGATTATTAGAAATGGGTTAAACAAATATGTGAGAGTTAGCTAATAAGAGGCTAGAGCTAATGGGCCAGGCAGTATTTCAATGAATACAGTTTCTGTGTAATTATTTCGGGTATAAGCTAGCCAGGCACCGGGCGGTGGGAGCCGGGTGGCCGTCGGGACCAAAAACAAGCCCGTGCGCCTCTTGCAACAGGTGGGAAAGAGGGAGGGTGGGAAAGGATGGTGGCCTCACAAGGAGGAACTGGCTGAGGAGGGCAGGGCAGTGTGGAGAGGATCTTAGAGATGATCTCCTGTTTCCTGTTCCCCAGAGCCAGAAATGGCTTGCATTGCGGGAGGTGTGATTTAACCTGGACTGGCCTTGACCTCCCCTTGGTCTCTCGGGTGCTGGGATTAGGAAGCTCAGAGTGCCTCAGCCCCAGCTTTGTAGGTGACAGTGTTTCAATGAGATGCAGAGAGGGACTCCACTGACATTCCTGTGTCTTGAGGAAACTCCTTTCTGCTGAAAGCTTTTGGGTACTTGGAGGCCTGAGCATTGGATTCTGTTGGAGTAAAGCTGGGATTCTGGGCTTGCCTGACATTTGTTGTTGTCCGCAACCTGGAGAAATATATTTTGATTTCAGCCAACCATGCATTTATGAACTTTAGAACACAATCCATTTTTCGGTTGGAGAATTGCATTATTAAACTGTTCAACTTAATAATTAAAGATAGAAAAATGTAGTTGGTTCATCTGTGCTGTCAACCAGCAGTTTAATGTGTGCAGATAACATGGATCTGAGTCTAACACCAAATATTCAAAGATACAAATAGAGAGAAGATAAAACAGCTCGCGTGAATCCCCCAGAGACTCACATGAGATGAAGGGTGCCGCTGCAGAAAACCAAAGCAAACCAAATCAAACAACAAACCACTCTGTGACATCCTAGTTCCCACCGAATCTCATTTCCTCCCTTTCCTTTATAACCTGGAAGTCTCTTGCTTCCTGGAACCATTATTAGAAGATTACAGGGGAATACTCTGGTTCTCAATTTTTGTTAATACATTTAAAAGGGAACCTAGAAGCTAGTGAAGATAAGAGAGGTCCCACCGCGTCCTCTGTGCTAAGAAAGTAGAGGAATGTCAGCCTTCCTTGGGGTTTATCAGTTGTCGTTTCGACTTTGGCAGTAATGCTTGTTTTCCTTTAAAACAAGAGGATGTCTAGAAATACATTCTTCTTCTAATGACAACAAAGAAGGGGCCTTCCTTCATAAAAGTCCTGTTTCGGAAATTCAGAATTAAAGAGAATCCTACTGTAAATGGAGAGTGAGCTGCCTCTGGAGTTTGTGGAATCAAGATTTGAACCATTGATTCATAAAGATAATTTGTGCATGTGTCTCAGTGCAGGGGCCAGGGGACTTTTGATAGCATAATGAGATGCAGGAAGCTGTTTTAAGAATTAGAGCCTGGGGATAGTTCGTTAAAGAAGAAACAGGAGAGCTGAAAATTTGGTTTCCTGCTCTGTGGAGCTCAAATTAAATGTGGCTAAAGACAGATTCAAAGTTGAAAATACCAAGTTTTCTTTCCTTCCGTTCAGTCTACTTGAGAACGCATTTACGTAAATGTGTCATAGTAGAGCCAACCACTAGTGTCTGGGGTGGCCTGGGATTGCTCCCGGGAAAGCAAAGTCAGAACGAACAGAAGTTTATGTGTTTGGGGCCCCTCAAGCTGAAATCTGATTACGGTGTTGTGTTTGGTTAAGCGGTGTTCCAGCTCCATCCTTTCCAACAAAAGTTGTCAAGGTCAAGAACTTTGGGAGGGATACTGAGCACCATATGCCCCTGCCAGCCTGGATGTGCTCGCCTCTGTGAAAGAGTGTGGTTTATGGGACTGGTGTAAGGGCTCAGTGGGTAACGGTGCTTGCTGCCAAGGTTGATGACCCAAGTTCAATCCCCAGAACCCACATGTTAGAAGGAAGCAACCAATTCTTGCATGCTGTCCTCTGATCTCCATATGTGCAATAAACAAACAAACAAGTAAATGTAATGAGACTTTAAAGAGCGAACATGGTTTGTAGAAATATAAATCCGTGGCCTTCTCTTTAAGCCCATCATTCCAACTTACTTTAGACTGACAAAGTTTCTATCGTCCTCATTATTAATACCAGACCCACGAGTAGAGTAAAAACTCTAGATTCTGTCAGGCCCTATAGACAGAAAATTGTGCTCCGTGGGAGGATAAACGTTTAAGCAGACACGATTACAATGAGCTCATAACTCTTAAGAGTGTAATGTAGATATAAGTGGGGCAATTTGAGAAAATCTCCCCTGTTCTGTGTGTCAGGGCTTCACAGTCGAAGCCCGCTAGGTGTTATAGCTGATGGGGGAGGCGGCATCCTCAGCTAGTGTGCAGCAGTAGCTGTGCAAAACTCAAAAATATTTTACTAATAATTTTTAAAAAACTCCAGGCTGGGCAAGGATGGTGGCTCAACTTGTCATGCTAGGATTAGGGATATTGATGCAGGAGGATTGTCATGAGTTTGAGGCCAGTCTGAGCTGCAGTAATTAGCTCCAGGCCAACCATTGTTACCTGGTGACACCATTCTCATAAAACAAACATCTGTTAAGGAGAGACCCTAGGTTCTCATTCTTCCTTCTTCCTGCCCCTTCTCCACCCGTGAGGGTAGGTTGCAACATTCATCTACCTAGAGGAAGAGGAAGAGAGCATTTCTCTTTGGCCTGAGCACAGTCGACACTTGAGATAGTCTGGTAGCATCGGGGAAGAGGAGCAGAGATTTCCCCAGATTTGTTTAGCTCTGTGAACTGAAACCGTGCTGTGGGTCAGATCAGAGTGAGAAATGTCCTGGCCAGCAGCCCTGTGGAGCCACGCCAGCCTTGCTCAGGAGCTCCTATTGGCCCTGGTGGGCCTGGTGGGTGGGGAAACCGTCCCGGTGCCCTGCTGGCGCCTCCTGACTTCCCCTTTCCAGCTCTTCACTGCGTGGCCCTGCATCCCTCACTCCTCTTATCCCAGAACAGCCTCCAGCCAGGGCCAGAGGCCTGTTGATCATAACTGAGTACACAGTTCAGGATGTAGCACAGTTCACACTGGATAGTAGGGCATGAAATGTCCCCAAAGCTGGGGATAGTCACCTTCTACTGACATCCAAGATTTCTAGAAATTCCTTCTTGGCTACTTTAGCCTTAAAATATGACCTCTCCTTGGGGTGCTTGCAGACTTTTGAGGATGATAAACCTCGTAGCGTCCCAGTGTGTCACAGGACTTGTTGAGGGGTGCCAATCTGTTGAGGGAGGCTGCTCATTCATTCCTGGCTGCCTGACTCGAAATAATCACACAGAAACTATATTATTTAAATCACTGCTTGGCCAATCAATTAAGTGTATTGCTAGCTAGCTCTTATATCTTTGGTTAACTCATTCTATTATTTTATATTTTACCACGAGGCTCGTGGCCTACTAGCAAGGTTCTGGCTGGCAGCTGGCATCTTTCTCCTCTGGCGGCTCCGTGACTTCTCCTGACTCTGCCTACTCTCTCCTCCTCTATCTGCTTGGAACTCCCACCTTTCCCTGTTCTGTTAAGCCGTTGACTGAAACAGATTTATTCATTAACCAATAAAAGCTACACATAGACAAAAGGACTGCCCATATCGAAAACCGCTTTTGCTGTGTGTCCCTGTGTGTCATGGGACTGCTTTTGTTGTTGTGTCCCTGTGTGTCCCCGTGTGTCACGGGACTGCTTTTGCTGTGTGTCCCCGTGTGTCACGGGACTGCTTTTGCTGTGTGTCCCCGTGTGTCACGGGACTGCTTTTGCTGTTGTTTGCAGGTGTGCCAGGCCACTTACAAAGCTTCTCAGACAGTGCTCGCTGCCTTGTGAGTGCTGTTTAATAAAGAAAGTAATTAATCAAAAACTCATTTTTACATGTAAGCGTACAGCTGCACCTATAGAGTGGATCAGGAAGTGTGTCCATGATGCCCATTCTTTTTTAAAAGCTGGTATACCATGTACAGGATTTCACCGTGACATCTTCACTATACTTTGTTATTATTTCCTCCCCATTTTTGCTGTCCTGTCTTCCTTGCTTTCTAGTTCTTCTCCCCAAGTTCCCCTTCTTTGCTCTCCCATTACTTTGTTTCCATTACCCCCCAGACCTCCTCTTCCTTTCAGCCCCAGGCTACATTCAGGTCCTGAACACATAAACACGGGTGTATAAGTTCAAATCTAGATCCTGTGTATGAAAGAAGAAAGAAGGGATAGTCGTCCTTCCATGTTTGGCTCACTTGGCTCAGCATAATGATGGAAGCTGTCCTAGTATGAGTCCCTTTAGATTGTCCCTGTGAGTATTTGCTAAGGTCATCTTGTTCCCTGGGCTCTCTGTGGTTTGCAGCAGGATGGGGAGTGAGGAGTTACCAGCTTCCAAGAGTGAGGTGGCAAAGTCTCAGCTCCTTCAGGTCCAGTGTCTCCTCACTTGGATTCTTCTGATGTGAACTTAGCATTCTTCCTCCATTTCCTCTTGCTCAGCTGCAGTGGCTCTGGGTGCTGGCATCTTCATTGGTGATAGCTACTGAGACACCTTAAAGATTTAGTGAAGAGTAGGTGTGTGGAGCATGCATAGGGGATGCGTGGCTCTGGGGTAGGTGTGGAGCACGCATAGGGCACGCATAGGGGATGCGTGGCTCTGGGGTAGGTGTGGAGCACGCATAGGGCACGCATAGGGGATGCGTGGGCTCTGGGGTAGGTGTGGAGCACGCATAGGGCACGCGTAGGGGATGCCTGGCTCTGGGGTAGGTGTGGAGCACGCATAGGGCACGCGTAGGGGATGCCTGGCTCTGGGGTAGGTGTGGAGCACGCATAGGGCATGCGTAGGGGATGCCTGGCTCTGGGGTAGGTGTGGAGCACGCATAGGGCACACGTAGGGGATGCCTGGCTCTGGGGTAGGTGTGGAGCACGCATAGGGCACGTGTAGGGGATGCCTGGCTCTGGGGTAGGTGTGGAGCACATGTAGGGGATGCCTGGCTCTGGGGTAGGTGTGGAGCACGTGTAGGGGATGCCTGGCTCTGGGGTAGGTGTGGAGCACGCGTAGGGGATGCCTGGCTCTGGGGTAGCTTTCAGGAAGCTCCTGCATGTTCGACTATTCCTGTTGCATTGTCAGAGCTCGCTGGGGTCTGTGATCCCAGGTGTGTGTGTGCGTGCATTCATGTGTGTGTATGTATGTGTGTGTGTGCGCACGTGCATATATCTGTGAGGGTGTGCATGTGTGTGAAGGGGAGAAATAGATCTCGCGTATCTTCCTCAGTCATTTTCCGCCATGTTCCTTTGAGGCAGAGTCTCTCATTCTTTTTACCTGGTATCTCCTCAGGTCATCCTGGCTGACTGTCCAGAGGGCCTCAGGAATCCATCTGCCTGCCTCTGCCTCCTGAGCACTGAATTGTAGGTTCAGGCCACCACACGGGTTTTTAGCGTGGGTGCTCAGGGGTGGAACTAGAATCCTCATGCTTTACATGAGCACATCACTCTGTGCCGCCTTCCCAGCCACACAGCTGAGGGTTTTACAATGCAAAGGTCACCACTGAGCCACTTCATCTGTCATCTTATGGTGTTCTTTAGATCTTCATGTTTATAGTCATTACTTTCTAGACATTAGATATATAAAGAAAGTCTCTGGACCAGAGCAGCACAGAAAACCTTCTCAAGGCCTTTTGTGACTGAAGGAAAATCACTGGATTTTCAGATGTGGGGCAGTGCTGCTTGTCTGTCACCCCAAGTGCCCCTTTCCTTTACAGGTTATTGCTGCAAATCTTGCTCCCCATCTTGATAAGAAACTTAGCAGCTGAGTTGTTTTCTCTTCAATCGATTTTATATTTTTAAGTTATCCATGGACGCTGTTTGGGTCTTGACATTGAATAAAATCACTGATACGTGGGATGCATGGCTCCAAGTACAGGGGCTCTGGTATGTGCCTTAAAGGAAGAAATAGTGGCTATACTCAACAGCAGTCCTACAGGTGGTGTTCAAAATACTAAATACATATCAAAAAGTCCAAGTAGGGACTTAATCCTCTGGAGCTGGAGTTACAGGTTGTGAGCCTGGGTGCTGGAAATTGATCTTGGGTCCTCTACAAGGCAATATGTACTCTTACCTACTAAGCTCTCTCCAGCCCCATCTTCAGGAATTTTTGAGCGATTTTGAATAGACTGGGCGAATATTGCAAGTTTCTGGTGACCTTTTCCGATTGTACCCATCCATTAGAAGAGATTTTCAGGGCCCTTCCCCTCCTCTTTTCTGGGAGGACCATAGGCTGGTGGTAGCTAAGTGCAAAGGAATATAGATAAAAGAGAAAGTGTGACTAGTTGGAAAATAGAGACACCATTTTGACTTGAAAATAAGTTGGGATCAGCATTGTCTTTGCGAATGGCTGGTGAATGGGACCCAAGCAGATGGCCACTGGGAAGCTATCTACAGTAAAAGCTTTGTAGCGAGAGCCCTTGCAGGGTTCCCCCATCTCTAGATCTGGGAGGCCTACGTGTTCTGTAGGTGCCTCAGAATCATCGCCTGGAGATAAAGCTCCCCACAGCAAAATTAACACCGCTTCCTTTGTGAAAGGCAGGCCACTGTACAGGGTAACTCTCCAGACTTATCATCAATTGTTGGGGAAAAAAAGATTTATGATGACATTGAGGTATGATAATCTCAAATATGTACTGCATTGTTTTTAAAAGCTTTGTGTTTAAAATTCATAGCACTTTCTAATCCTGATAAAGTAGCCTAATTTTCCAGCTTGCTTTGTTCAGTAAAATGTATTTCTAAATCCATTTTAAGCAGCTATTTCTTCAATTTGAGTAATTTTCTCTCAAGTTAATAGATTCCACACAAGCATACCTGACTTTTAATGTTAATATATACTATACATTCCAAACTTGCTCATGACAATAGAAAGCACAATCAAAATGAGATTCAGTTGTTTAAAGCATACCCTACCTGTTATTTTGTTAAAATGTGCCTTCATTTACTCTTCTTTGCCAAAGTATAGTGATAACCCAGCTATTTTTCACCTTGCATGGAGGTTCCTTTTTCCTCTTCCTTTGCCACAGATGTGAGGGGGGATGAAAGGATGTACCAGAGATGTATGGTCTTGTCATTTTAAGTTGTCTTCAAAATCACCTTATCACTGGGGACATCATCTGCCCAAGTCAGGCCTTACAACTGGGTAGGTCAGCCTGAGAGGGCTGGCCAGGAACAAAGTACTTTGATTTGTATATATTCGGTATTTATAATTTGGTGTGTATAGATCAGTGTTTTTATTCTGTGATGGTTTAAAACATTTTTATTGTTTTTAAAGAATTATTTTTTTATTGTTAATCATGTGTCTGTGTGGGGGTATGTGCACATGTGTGTAGGTACCCTCAAAGCCAGAAGTGGGCACTGGCTCCCCTAGAATTGGCTTTAGCAGGCAACTGTGAGAGATAGACATGGGTGCTGAGGACAAAACTCAGGTCCTCTGGAAGAGCAGTTGCATCTCTACAGCCCCCAACACTTTAATGTTTTAGCCAAGCTCTCGCACTTGTATAATAAAGCTGTGGGTATTTGGGCTTTTCCTCACAATCATGGGGTATATGCCTTGAGCTTTCTGAAAACAAACAAACAGTGGTAACATGGTGGACACAGAGAAAGATTCTTTCCAACCTTGTGGTTAGTCCAAGGGAAAACATAATTTATGTAGCTTGAGTCAGGACCCCTGCTAATGGAGTGGGGTCCTATAAAGAAACATCTTGTGGGGCTCGTGAGATGGCTCAGTGGGATAAGCCTTGCCTCTCATACCCAAATTTTGTCTGAGAACCCATGGTGGAAGGAGAAAAAGGAGAGAAACAGTTTTCAGAGTTATCCACCACCTTCCACACTTGCTCTGGGAAATGTACACCTGCACACACACCACACCTATCCACCCCCCCCAAAATAATAAATATTTAAGTTTTTAAGAAAGAAGAGGTCCTGGAGAGATGGCTCAGCAGTTAAGAACATGCCCTGTACTTGCAGAGGACCTGAGTTTAATTCCCAGCACCCATGTTGGATAGCTCAAAACTGCCTGTAGCTCTAGCTCCAGGGGAATTTGACCCCTCTGACCTCTATGGGCACCTGCAGTCATGTGTATGACTCCTCCACACACTATAATAAAAAAATAAAAACAAATTAAAAACCTTTCTTGGTCTTGACCATTTCCAGCAGTTTCCATGCCTGTATGATTGGAAGCAGAACCCAATTCTTGGACAAAGAGGGCAGTTAGATAGTATCAAGAGGTCTTAGAGAGCCAATTAGATACTGTCAAGGGGTCTTAGACAGAGAGGACAGATAAATATTGTCAAGGGGTCTTAGAGAGGACAGATAGATAAAGTCATTGGTCAGAGAGGGCAGTTAGATACTGTCAAGGAGTCTTGGTCAGAGAGGCATTAGATACTGTCAAGGGGTCTTGGTCAGAGAGGACAGTTAGATACTGTCAAGGAGTCTTGGACAGAAAAGACAGATACTGTCAAGGGGTCTTGGTGAGAGAAGACAGTTAGATACTGTCAAGGAGTCTTGGTCAGAGAGGGTAGTTAGATACTGTCAAGGAGTCTTGGACAGAAAAGACAGATACCGTCAAGGGGTCTTGGTCAGAGAGGACAGTTAGATACTGTCAAGGGGTCTTAGACAGAGAGGAGAGAAAAATATTGTCAAGGGGTCTTAGAGAGGATAGATAGATACTGTCAAGGGGTCTTAGACCGAGAGGACAGTTAGATACTGTCAAGGGGTCTTGGTCAGAGAGGGCATTAGATACTGTCAGGGGGTTCTTAGAGAGGACAGATAGATATTGTCAAGGGGTCTTGGTCAGAGAGGGCATTAGATACTGTCAAGGAGACTTATTCTCCTATATCTAAACCCTTTCAACTTCTGACTTTTTTTACCTGGAAAAAATATTACATAGCTCTGAATAGCTAGGTCTATAAAATAGATAAATAAATCAAACATTTAATAATTTTTTAAAAAAATTGAAATTTGTTTTATAAGACAACTTGTAGTATACATGTTTTATAACTGTTTAATAGAAAATTACATTTGTATTTAACTTTTAGGTGTGCTTTTCTCATTTTAAAGAATCAGTTCTTGGATGAATTAGTTGACGCTGCAAGACACAGAGTATTCTAATGTTTCTTAATACTTGACCCATGTTTGGATTTTATAACATGAATCTGCAGAAGACTGTTTAGTACCATTTCAGAAATAGTTGGAAATTCTGTCCTAAACTGTTGTAAGGAGGCAGCTTGTTGGTTCTCGGCTGCTCAGCCCCGAAATAATCACACAGAAACTATATTATTTAAATCACTGCTTGGCCCATTAGCTCTAGCTTCTTATTGGCTAACTCTTACATTTTAATTTAACCCAGTGCATCACCATGAGGTCATGGCCTACCAGCAGAGTTTCAGCGTGTCTTCTTCTACAGGAGCTTCATGGCTTCTCTCTGACTCTACTTTCTTCCTCTCAGCATTCAGTTTAGTTTTCACTGCCTAGCTAAGTTCTGCCCTGCTATAGATCCAAAACAGTTTCTTTATTCATTAATGGTAATCACAGCATACAGAGGGGAATCCCACATCACCTCCCCTTTTCTGTTTAAATAAAAAGGAAGGTTTTAACTTTAACATAGTAAAATTGCATATAACAAAACAGGTATCAAGTCAGAATTATAGTTATAATATTTATATCTACTTTATGTTTTTTTATAACTAAGGAATACTATAACTATATATTTTTCAATTCCATCAAAGACTCCAGAAGGATATAATATTACCTAAGCAAACAGGAAGTGCATTGGAAGCAACTTCCAAAACTCTAGAGTTGACAGAGACATCCTGCTGCCTGGACAATCACTCAAAGTTCTTCTGTTACATTGGGGCACCCATCTTCAGCCTACAGGCCCATAGTGTCCAGCAGACTTTTTCATGAAGCAGGAAATTTTAAAGACAGTTCTGCCTATATTGGCAGTTTGTCAGTCACTTTCTTCTGTGTCCTGTAGAATGTCTGGCAGACTCTTTCATGAAGCAGGGACCCTGAAGGATGGTCTCACCTTTAGGGAAGTTCGGCAGTCATTTCTGTGTGGGTCCTGCATATTCAGTTCACAATCAAGCAGCCCAGGGAAGAGCAGTTTCTTGCCCAAATGGCTAACAAACTCTATGAGGCGCCTCTTCGATTCCCATCTTCTTCTTGAAGTAATTGGTGCTGCTAGGAGCAGATGTGTCTCACTGTCATGAAAAGTCCTAACTCCTTAAAACATTTAAATGCCATATTTTGTAGGTCTTTGAAAGGTTTGAAAAATAACCACCTAATTGAAATATATCTCTATATATCTAGAAAACCTAGCTAACGTGACTAGAAGCTTGACTATTATAGATGATTATCTATTAACCTATATTTCTTAATTATATATTAAATTTTTTAAAGATTTATTTATTTATTTATTTATTTATTTATTTATTTATTTATTTATTTATTTATTTATTATGTATACAGTGTTCTGTCTGCATGTATGCCTGCAGGCCAGACGAGGGTGTCAGATCTCATTGCAGGTAGTTGTGAGCCACCATGTTGTTGCTGGGAATTGAACTCAGGTCCTCTGGAAGGGCAGTCAGTGCTCTTAACCTCTGAGCCATCTCTCCAGCCCATATATTAAATTTTAAAATGAGCTGCATAATCACAATACCTTAATCAAGAGCAGAAATATATGTACAGAGTATAATAAAATTGACCTTAAATTTGTATCAATAAACCAATATTCATACCAATGCAAATCTCTATAACATATCTTCCTTTAAATGTAAACAAACATTTATAAACAATATTTGGGAATATGGGCATAGTTCTCTCCATACTGCTTCCTGATTTTTGTTGGGCAAAGTAATTTTGGGGGGTGTTCACAGTGATCTTTCAGGGGGTCTTGGTGCATCAAACCCCATTGGCCTGGAATGAATCCACAGGTTCTCATCCTATGTGGAAACAAAAGAAGAACCTTTTTTTCCAAAGCAACATATCCTTATTCTCATATTTTGAAGACAAAATACCTTTAAAGTATATATGTTGGTTACTGAACTCCTTCACAGTCAAAAGAGAAACACAATCGTATACATAATCCAGACTCTCTATGTATTCTTCATCTTTATGTGGCCTATTTGTTTTAAGTCTATTATGTTTTAATATTTACTTTATTATCTTCTTTACTCTTTTAATCTATGACTGTCTGTACGCTGTCTCTTTAAAGATTTCGTTTCATTTTTTTATAAACCATTTCTTTTCATAACTCTCTATATTTTTCTTTTCACTCCCAAGCCTACATACATTTTTAAACATGGTGTCTCGTTTAGGGGTCTTTCATGTCTGAATCTGTCTTATTATGTATCTGTAATTATTATCTGACCAGAAGTGCTTCTTAAAATGCTAAGTGCTTCTTATGAACTTAAGCGGCACCATTGCTAGGGGAAATATGGCACTGCCTGTTTGCCCCGCCCAGTCCAGCACGGCAGAGCTGTTTGCTGACTCTGAGAGCCATGCTCATAGTCCCATTTTTAGGCACACAGCCACTCTATGTTGTCCTTAAGCAAGTTGTAGTAGCACTCTGTTCACAAACATTAAACCTCATTTAAATGCCCCATAGCCGGACCTCCCAAAAGAGCCAGAGCCATCCTGGCAAACCAGGAAACTGCCATTCAAAACAGCATGGCCTTTTTTTCTGCTACTGCTGGGCAAAGTAATTTTGGGGGGTGTTCACAGTGATCTTTCAGGGGGTCACAGCTGTCAGCAAGCAAAGTCCATCCAGGAAAAAATAAATGTGGCTAAGCTTTGTTTTTTAGTGTCTAGAATTCCTTTCCAAGTTTTCTTAGGCTTTGCGTGGATTTAGTTGACCACATTGGCACCAATTTATTGTAAGAAAGGCTGCTTATTTGTTTCCTGGCTGCTCGGCAGCTCAGACCCAAAACAATCACACAGAAACTGTATTAATTATATCACTGTTTGGCTCATTAGCTCTAGCTTCTTATTGGCTAACTCTTATGTATTAATTTAAACCATCTCCATTGATCTGTGCATCCTCATGAGGTTGTGGCTTACCAGCAAAGTTTTAGAGTGTCGTTCCATGGCTTCTCTCTGACTCCACTTTCTTCCTCCCAGCATTCAGTTTAGTTTTCCCCACCTAACTAAGTTTTGCCCTGCTATAGGTCCAAAGCAGTTTCTTTATTCATTAATGGTAATCACAGCATACAGATGGGAATCCCACATCACTAAACCCAGTTTTTAAATTAAATTAAATTCACTTAATTTTTTAAATGAACCCCAAGTCATCAACTAAAACAACTTTTAAAACAAAATATTCTAGCACAATGTAATGTAAAGATATGTTAAGTTGACAATTATATGCTAGGAATGAGGGCAGAAAAATATGTAAAGTCTTTGTTTTCTGTTATTAAGCTATGATGTGTCTCTAAGGGTGGAAAACTGAATGTTTGTAGTAAAAACACTGTAGCTGATAACATCAGTAGTCTCCAGTCCGAGCTGAGTTCTTCCTGGCAGTGTTTGTGGGTGTTCTGTAGCACAACAGCATGCACAGGGTGAAGTGCATGTATTGTGTGTTCAGACCTGAGGCTTCAGTGAGGTCACATGATACAGCATGGCCTCATGCTGCCAGAAATACTGGAGATGCATTACACATTTTATTGTAACTAACTTTTGCTCGTAGAACATTCAGAAATCTTCTACCACCTCAAATTTTTCCTGACTCCCAAATTCTCTTACATTTGATTTCTTTTTCCAATTCTGTGTGTGTGTGTGTGTGTGTGTGTGTGTGTGTGTGTGTGTGTGTGTGTGTGTGTGCATGTTTTTGTATGTGGTGGGTAGACATGCATAGGTGAGCACTTGCATGCGAAGGCCATGGGTTGATTCATTGAGGCAGGGTCTCTCAGTCAAATCCAGAGCCCCAGTGGATGGCTAATGTAACTAGCTAGTCTTTCTCTGCCTTTGGTGCTAGGATAACAGGTAGACTGTGCATACCGACCACATGACAGGTTTCTGGGGATCCAAACTCCAGTGCTCACCTGTACAACAAGCATTGTAATCACCGGTCCTTCTCTCCACAACTCTGAACAGTTTTAAACCAATGTTTATAAGATATTGGCCTAATAGAGCAGCACAGTTTTATCCGTTAGAATCCATTCTTAGGTAACTCACTGAGGCCTGAGACTCGTACTGTTTAATGGAGACAGCAATTAGATAACTAATCAAATGAGAAGAACGGTGAACTAGTTATTGTCAGTGCTTCTACTGCTGTGGAGAGACACCATGACCACAGCAATTCTTGTAAAGGAGAACATTTAACTGGGGCGGCGTACAGTTTCAGAGGTTTAGTCCGTTATCATCATGGCAGGGAGCATGCAGGTAGACATGGTGCTGGAGAAGGAGCTGAGTTTGCTATATCTTGATCTGCAGGCAGCAGAAGGAGACTGTGTCACACTGAGCAGATGAGTTTGGTTACACACTGTGGTCACACCACATCACAGTGACACACTTCTTCCAACAAGGCCACACCTAATAGTGCCCCTCAATGTGGGCCGAGCATTCACACACGGGAGTCTATGGAGGCCAGTCCCGTTCAAACCACCACAGTCATTATGAGACTTTATTTTCCAGTATTGTTACAGCTCTGAAATTTATTTTAAATCACCAAAAATGTAAGTGAAGGAAGCCTCTGAACTAATTCACCATCTTATTTTAGTATGTGATCAGTTTTAATGCTATTGAGACATTTTAAAGCATGTTTTTGGTACTAAGTTGTCAAACCCTGTATATTTTACATTTACCTCACATCTCAGTGTGGATGAGCTCATTTTAAATGCTCAGTAGCTCTAGATGGTGAGTGGTCCCTTTGTCTGAGACATGGTGGTCCACACAGGAAAGGGCTAGGAAGTCCCAGCTACCAACCGAAGCTGGCTTTGAGACAAGGCGGTCCTCACAGGGAAGGGCCGGGAAGTCGCAGCCGTGAGCTGGCCTTGAGAAGGTCTTTGACCACAGTTCTGTCTTTTTTTTGTCTCCTCATTTCTTCCCATGAGCTCACTTTTTCCTCCATTTTTAAATTTCTATTTTAAAAACTTTAAATAGTCCACATAGGGGGGCATGTCCAGAAACAGGGGGACTCGCTGCCTGTTGAGGGGTCTGTTTTTGTCACAGATTTTCTCCTTCCTCAGCAGCCTTATTCAGAAGGGGACAAAGACAGTGAGACCCTAGAATGGCAGCGTTTGTCTGGAACTCCAACATTTGCGTTTGGAAACTCGTTATAGATCTTTAACATACTTTCTGGACAACTAACAATACCAGAGACTGTGTGCAGCAAAAGCAAAGTCTGAGGGACAGCTGGTGTTTGCCATTGCAAGTCTTGGTTCAAAATGCTGAGTTGAGTAAAGCTTTACTTTTTTAGAATTTGTAAAACAACAACAAAACTCAGTGCTGTTTGCATAATTACGCAGATGAAATCCATTCTTAGGAGTTACTTGTTTTGGTTACTTACTTATTTCCAGTGTTGCTACAATTCTGAAAATTATTTTAAACAAAGCAACTATTTTAAATTAAAAGACACTTCTGGCTTATAAAGCTATCATTTAAAGCCCTGACCCCACCCCCTTAAGTGGGGTTGGACATCGAGATTTCAAGTTAGCCAAAATGGCTATGACATCAGAGAAGGCCTTCTCCTCTGGATGCACCTGCCTCTGACTCCTGAATGCTGGGCTGTAGGTGTGTGCCACCATGTCTGGCTTTATGTGGTGTTGGGGACCAAACCATGCTAGGTAGTCACCCTACCAACTGAGCCACACTCCCAGCCAGACTGTTGTTGATATCAGTATTCTTTGAATGGTTAGTGTTACTGTTCAGATAACCTCCCACAACATTCCTGCCAGTTATCAAGGATGATACAGTCAGGGTCTCCACCTCACTGTCCATCTTGAATCACATTTTCTTGCTTTATTCTAAGTGGCCGCATCTTTATTTTCATTTAGTGGAGCCCAGCTGCAAGGAGTGTGGCACTAGGAGCACGCCCTCGCTATGTTAGAGGCCTTTTAAAGCGTGGCGTCGTGGCTGCTTTCTGATTGCCGTTCTGTTTGAATATTGCTTACAGCCTGCTGTGTTTGACTCACAGCTTACTGTGTTGCCTCATTCCTGTGACGGACTAGGCACAGTGAGAAGCATTACCACTGCTGTGTATTCAGGGAGAAAGAATGAACTAGAGAGAAAAGATTCTCCTCCTTCTACCCTTTCTCCCCCACCATTTCCCTCTCCTTTCTCCACCCTCCTCCTTGTCCTCCCCCTTCCTCCTCCTCTCTGTCCTCTCCTTCCTCCCCCTTCTCCCTTCCCCTTCTCCTCTATCTCCCTTTCTTTCTATCTCTGTCCCTTTCTCTCCACCTCTTTCTCTGTTTCTCTCTTCTAAAATATTTCCCCTTTTCTCTCATGAGAAGATATATGGATCATTTACCATATTTTTGTGGGGCAGCTATTCTTAGATGAAGATGAGCATCCCATCACTGCTTCTAGCCTCCTTCTTTAGACATTCTTCAACCATGAAACTGGATTTTGTATCTCGCCCTAAATTACTTTTAAGCTCATATGGGACAAATGAGTCTAATAGGTTTTAATCTGGTGCTTCATATTTTATACATTCTGTTTATTTTTAAAAAGTATCTCATTGCAGATTGTAAGTGTGAATTAGTGTTAGAATCACCATACAAAACTTTCCCACTACCTCTAATGGGTAATTTCTCAGAGAGTAATAGAAAACACGGGGCTAATGAACAATGTGCTTGGGAGCTCTTATTCTAGGGTTCATGCGACTCTCCACTTAGGGACAGGCTTTCTCCAGCAGCAGCTGAGTTTCAATTCTACTTTTCATTAGTAAAGTATACAATGTTAATAGCAGCTTCCATTGTGTTGGCCTTTTGTGCATTGGAACACATTTTCCATAGTCACCAAGGCTTTCAGATCTTACTAGAAACTGCCTCTATCATAAATAAGATTTGTTCAGGAAATAAAAATGTATGTTTTTCCATTGTTAGTTATACTTTAAAATATAATCACATCTGAAGCTTATTATGCAGCAATAGCCCTAAGATATTATTTTTGTAAATGTACTACTTTGGTCTTAATACTAGTTTTTAATCTCTTCTTGTTTCTATGAAGTCTGAATGAGATTTTGAAAATTGAATAATAATTTGATCCGTTAATCTTTTGAAGCTAGTAATTTTATTTTCCTCTCTTTGCAGTCTCTGAGGCTCGCAAATGAATAGGGCTTCATTACTGCAGTCTGCATTTAATAACCATTATCCATTATCTTGTAATTAAGACTCCCTGTAACGAATCATGAGGACAATGCAAAAATACATAGTACATTTCTTTAATGAACTGGAAAATGTTCGTCTTGTTCTATTTAGTAATGAGTTGCTGAGTAGTCATTAAACCCACTGGAGAATAGAGTTAGATGGATTTTGAAGACTGTCTTGAGTTTGTGGTTAATCTATTAGAATTAAAATTTCATCTTCTATTTTTATCAACAGCTGATTAGAAGTCATTCTGTTTGACCAAATTGATTAGAAGACCATATACAAGGGCAGCTGTTGTTTAATGAAAGTTTTTAATGAAACTGTACCACGGAGACTTGTAATTACAGGCCACAGAGAAGCTTTGAGTAGCCTTAGACCACAAAAAAAGAATTGTGCTAAAGGTGCCAAATTAGGAAAATAACAACTACAGTTTTATGTAAAGCAGCACATTTATTATTAATTTTAATTCCAACTACTCACAGTTAGTGCTAGTCTGTTTATTGTGGTCCTTCTGACTTTCTCAGACCTTTCCTTGCCTAGTTTAGTCATTAGCTCATTCCATCAAATGTGTGGACCAGTTGTACGGCTTGTATATGCTGATGGTGAACTATTTTCTCATTAAGGTTTTATCCCCTAAGCTAAGCACACCAAGATAGGGTTGGCTATGGCTGGGTTTACATGTGTTAAGGTAGGGTTGGCTGTAGCTAGGTTCACATGGTGTTAAAGGTGGGATTGGTTGTGCCCAATAAGTTCACATGTGTTAAGGTAGGGTTGGGTGTGGCCAATGAGTTCACATGTGTTAAGGTAGGATTGACTGTGTCCGGGTACACATGTGTTAAAGTAGGGTTGACTGTGGCCGGGTTCACACGTGTTAAGGTAGGGTTGGCCATGGCCAGGTTCACACATGCAAAGGTAGGGTTGACTGTGGTTGGGTTCACATGTGTCTAAGGAGGGTTGACTGTGACTAGGTTCACACACACTAAGGTGGGGTTGGCTCTGACCAGGTTCACACACACACTGAGGTAGGGTTAGCTGTGACCAGGTTCACACACACTCTGAGATAGGGTTAGCTGTGGCTGGGTTCACACACACTCTGAGGTAGGGTTAGCTGTGGCTAGGTTCACACACACTCTGAGTTAGGGTTGGCTGTGGCTGGGTTCACAAGTGCTCTGGCGACAGTGCTCTGTGCTTTTGGTGATTCTGAAAGCAGCATATGTTTCTGAGGTAATTTTGTTTTAGTAAACGGCAGGAAAAGTAATATTAAAATGAGAAATAAAACAAAAGTGTGGCTCCCTAGTCCCACCAGAGAGTTCAGGGTTCTCCAGCAGTAGTAAAGCACTGATATAATATATTTTCTAAACTATTCTGTGATATCAAATCTTAAGTTTTTTAAAAATAATTTAATGAAAGTTGTATCCTAAATGCCTTAACTATATGATTCTCAGTTGTCCTTCCTGACACCCAAAACAGACTGCAAACATAGCATCTACAAACTGGAGTCTTGTGGTCAGCCCTCATGGGGCCCCAAGGATAGAAGCCAGATGTTTGTGGGTCCAAAACTCTCCATAGTTTTTAATGTAAGAAATGTTAACAGTAGCTTTGATGGAACCCAGGGCTTCCCATATGCTAGGTAAGTACTCCAGCCCTGAGTCATCCCCAGACCAACAGCACAATCCCCTAAAGTACATGTTTACATAACCACTGTGTCCCCTAACGACTTACTTAAATAGAAGGTATGCCTTATCCTTTGTGCTTTTGATGTTTTTGTCTGATGACCAGGTTCTTCTGCGTACCTTCTCATCTTTCAATTTTATCTGTCTTTTGGGGTCTGTAACAAATTTTACGTATGCATTTTCCCCACATTTATATAGTTAAATGGGTCAATTTGAACTCTGAAGTTCTTTCTTGTCATCATATTTATTGGTAATATGTCCATAATATTTCTTTACATATACCAGTAGGTATTGATGTGGGATGCCCCCCTATATGCTGAATATATTTTATTACCATTGGTTAATAAAGAAAGCTTATTTGGCCATTGGCCAGGCAGAATAGAGCCAGACAGGAAATCCAACCAAAATAAAGGGAAAAGAAGGTGGAGTCAGGGAGATACCAGCCAACTGCTGGAAAAGCAAGATGTGAGGTAACAAGCCATAAGCCTCGTGGTAAAATATAGAATAAGAGAAATGGGTTAATTTAAGTTGTAAGAGCCAGTTAATAATAAGCCTGAGCTAATAAGCCAAACAGTTTGTAATTAATATTGAGCCTCAGGGTGGTTATTCAGGAACTGGTGGGTGGGAGAGAAACCTCCAGTTACAATGTATATTCTGATTTCAGTTAATACCCGATTTCTATGAAGAAAGAACTTGGCTTGATGCTTAATACTTTGAGGTCTTACTTTGCCATTTGAGCATGACAATAGGTCAATGGACACTTCCCAGACTGAAGTATAAAGAGAAAGAGTGGTTAGGAAAGACAGAACCTCCAAAAACTTGAGGAGAATTTCTCAAGTTATAATACTTGTGTAATTACAATACCAGACAGAGAATAGAGAAAGAGAGAAACTGTACAAAGGGAGTACAATGGCCACATATGTTCTAATCCAGGGCAAGCAATTGGATCTAGGGAAGTCAGGAATGCCAAGGAAGACTGAAAGACAATTGTTCCTAGTTGTAGCATATGCAAATAGAAGAAAGCCAAAGACAAACAGGACATCCTGAAAAAAATAAAGCCAGATAAAGAAAACACCTTACCTCCTTACCTCCCTAGGACAAGCAAAGGAAATGACCGCGGTCGACCGCCCCTGAGAGAGCAGTGAGTGAGCAGAGGGACTGTAGCAGTGGCGCCCTGTGGTGTGAGGTGTCCTTCTCAGTAACTAAAGCTGATGGAGGCAGCACAGAGATCCTGCCCCATGGGAAGTGTTTAAAGAAGGCCTTTGGGGGAGAGACTGCAAGCTCTGAATGAGTGACAGCAGGACTTTGACAGACAGAAGAAACAATTTAGGAGCCTTCCTTAAAAGGTTAAGGCCCTAGCAGCACCCACACAGTAGTGTAGTGTTACTTGAAGATGAACTGAGATGAATTGAAAAAAAATATGTATTCAAAACTCCAGGGAAGTCTGTAATAGTATGTGAGAGAAGTATAATTGCTATACTCAGAGGAGATAAACTGGAAACATGTAGGATTCGCAAATAAGTCAGAGAAGACCCAAAGGGCTGTGAAAATGAACAACAGATGCAACAGGTAAAAGAGAAATAAACTTGGTAGATATTAGTCCCACAGAATCAATAATCACTTTCAATGTTAATGGTCTAAATATACCAATTAAAAGAAGAGTCTTAAAGAAGAATCCACCAAGCCCCTACTGAATGTTTATAAGAAATCCACTCAAAGGTATATTTCATCTGTATTTTAATAAATAAAGCTTGCCTGAAAACCAGAGAGTAAAACAGCTTCACTGGTCAGCCTTACAGACCAGGCAGTGATCACACACCTTTAATCCCAGTAGCCATGCTAGTTTGCCATAGAAACTGGGCAGTAGTGGTGCATACCTTTAATCCCAGCCCTAGAGAGGATTACAAAATGGGAGGAGACAGCTCTCACACACAGTCTCATTCTGAGGATTCCTGGAGGCAGAATTGCCATTTTGGACTGAGGCAGAGGTGGCTGGCTGTTTTGCTTTTCTGACCTTCACGTTGAATCCCAGTTTCTGTCTCTGGGTTTTTATTAATTGTGCTACACAAAAGTTAAAAGTAAAGGGGTGGAAAGAAACACCTCATGGCTGCTTCATAGGAGCAGCCATATTAATTCCACACAAAACAGACTTCAGGAGCATTTTCGTTAAGCATTAAAGAAAAGGCATTATACACAGCAAATAGACTATTACTTCAACAAGTAAATCTGTACTTAGGGTGAGACAGCTCAGGGAATAAGGGCTTGACTCAAGCCTGACTGTCCAATCCCAAGAACCTTCATGGTGGAAAGAGAGAACCAGTTCTAACAAGCTGTCCTCTGACTGCCTTATGTGAACCCTGGCATATGGCACACTGTGCATGCACACACACACACACACACACACACACACACACACACACACACACACACACACACACACACACACTCTTCCAGTTGCTTTGTAGACTCAGAAAAGAAGGCGCCTGGCGATTTCCTTGCATGTGTCATTTCCGTGGTATTTATGCCCAGTACAGGAGTCCGCGCTACTTTTCTCCTTCCTGTGACCAAATGCCAACAAAACAACTAAGAAAGAAAGGATTTCTTTCAACTCATGCTTCGGAGGTCAACAATCCATCGTTCTGGACAAGGCGTGACCGGAATCTCCTCAGTTCTGGAGGTGGAAGCATTTGGCTGGGACTCCTCACGTCTCACATCTTGGTAGAACAAAAAGCAGAGACAAGACAGGAAGCAGTGATCCCAAGTTTTGCTCGCAGTGACCATCTTCCACCAGTGAAGCTCAGCACAGCCCTCCCTCCCCAAAAAACCTCTGCAGTCTTCCAAGACAGTGCCCCCAACCTAGGCCAAGCACTCACCATTCTGCTCCTGGTTCCATAGGCTCATGGCTCCTGATTGTTTCAGGGCAAATCTTCTTAACAGAGAGTTTTAATTGCCATCGCCTTGTTTGCCCCTGTTCTCAGCTTTAAACAGATCCAAGCTCTTTCTTGCCAAACATTTTCTTTCCGCTGTACTTCCTTCACTTTCTCACTGTAAATCTGAGCAAACCCAGTGAACATGGGTTTGACTGTCTCAAAATTACTGCCACCCAAAACATCAGGCAATTATTTTGGAATTCAACCTTCCTTGGACTTTCAGGACATAATTCCCAAGAGCCTTTGCGATCCTGGGTACCTCATTAGCACGCTTTCCTATGCCTTTCTCTCAGCATTCTGGTTTTCTGAGTTGCCTTCAGAATGGCTCATGATCTCTGCTGCTGCTTACAGCACTGCGCAGCTTCTATGGTCCAGCCCAAACTCTTCCACAGAGGCCCTATCTAAGGCCTCTGCTTCATGTGATTTCGTATAATCCTTGAGGGATTTCTGTGTTTTTATGCAGATTTTCCCTTTTGATTCTGTGAAGCACCCAGGGTTTTTAAAGAACCATTCTAGAAAGCCGGAAGATTGAATTTGCGTGGCCACCATGGAGCCGAAACTGGATACCAGGCCTACTCCCAGTGCTTCACATCGTTCCTCTAGGGTCACCGTGACTTCGGAGGCAAGGTGTGCATTTGCTGTGTCTTCCTGGCGTGTGAAATAAAGCTGTATCTACTTGAGCCTTTCAGTGCGCAGAACAGTTGTGGACATACCTTTTCAAACTGACACCATACGGGAAAATTTACGTTGTTTCTGCCTTCATGTTCAGCCCCACATTTCTGTGATAGATTCTGAGAGACTCAAATGAATTTTAAGAATTATTCCACAGACTCCTTGAATGGCAGCTGTGAACTTGTCCCTAAGTGTACCTGAGAACCTTGTGTATGTTTATTAAATCTGAATCAGTTGGCCTGTTGTGGGAACACAGAACATGGACTTCTTCCATCCAAAAATGCAATTCCTTCAAACCGATAAATAAAATTTGAACATATTGATAGGGTAAACATGTGATGTTTCAATAGATATATTCCTTGGGTAATATTCAAACCTCTGTGAATATCGGTTTTCAGTCCTTTGTCGTGTCTTTGTGGGGGAAAGCATTCAGAGATCACACTCCATTTTAAAGCCATGTGTATGTGATATGGCATGCAGCATCGTGATCGGTTCCACCACCCTTAAAACAAGACTCCAGAACTTGCTTCTCTAGCAATGTCTGTGGTCCCATACTGTGCATGGATGGGGGTCAGGTTTCGAGCACTGCTGGGCTAGGTACACCTGAAGGAAGGAAGGCTTCTCTGTTTTGGCTGATGGTGTGTGACCCCGGGTTAGTGGGGCTATTCTAAAAGGCAAGCTAAGGTAGGCTGCCTTAGCTGAAATCACACGACAGAGGAGAGAGAGACAGAGACAGAGAGAAAGAGAGAGGGAGGGAGAGAGAGGGGAGACCTTGTCATGTGACTTTAAGAAAGCTACATAACTTTTCTGTGCCTCAGTGTCCTCTTTGAGGATAGAGCTCGTCAGCGCTGGGAAGCAGCGGTAAGGATCAACTGTGCTCACACCGGTGTAGCACCTAGGATCCAGTCCCTCCCTGCCGCTGTTACCGTTTGTCTCCTCATGTTCTAATAAACTACATAAACAGACTTAAGATGCAAAAGCAGGAAGCTGTTGGAAACATCTGCCCACTGTGAAAGGGCACGGTATCTGTCATGAAATCCTCATCTGGTCGGGTGGCCTCCTACTTTATCAGCGCAACAGAAATCAGCATGTGACCGTCCTGGGGTCGTCACAGCTGTGATGTGCTTTCCACTGTGTGTGCGGTGGGGGAAGGAGTAGGCACTCCACAGTTCTGTGGGAAGTGTCAAGATTCATGGTAGTGAGCACAGGGCATAAAATTGTTTTTATTCATTTCAGTTATGCATTAAACAAACCAACTTGATTTTAATTGGCTGTGAAATATGGAGACAAGAGTACCAGAGTCTATGAGAATCCATCAAGTGGCTAATTTAATTTATCTGATGGTGAAGAAAGATAAAATTCTTAACCGATTTTTTCTTTTTCATTTCATACGTGTGTGATGTGTTCTTATTATCCCCCCACACCTTTCCTTATAGCCCACCCTCCCTTCTACTCCCCCTTCTTAACACCCCTCACAGCCATCTGTACTTCCTTAGGAGCCCCTTTCATGCATTTGTATCTTTGTGTTATGTTTAGTGACCCATGGATTTTAGTCAGGGCCATGCAACTATGGGTTCAGAACTGTCCCTTGGAGCCTGGTGGGCTTCGTCATGGGTATTCAACCAAACACAATGACTGTCCCTCCCCAGAACCCACCAGCAGCCAGGAGTTCAGCAGGGAGGGTAGAGGCCCATCCATGACTGATGAATGACAGGCTCAGTCTTGTACAGGCCTGGTAGTGACAACTTCTGCTGCTGTGGGACATGATTGCAGTGACTGCGCTGTACCCAGAAGACGGCAGTTCGCAACACTCCTCCCTTTCTTCTGCCTCTTACATAGAAACAGAAATCTTTTAATGGTAGATTTTCATTTGAGTTTTTTTACATAATTACCAAAAAGTAAAGTCATCCCTGGGGGAATGCTGTTGGGGGGAGGCAGCATTGCATGCAATTCACTTCTTTCAATGACTTAAGTGTAAAAGTAAGTTTTTAATTAACCTGGGATTTTTCTTTGCTTCTGTTTTAGGGTCAGATTTTATTAAGACTTCTACTGGAAAAGAAACGGTAAATGCCACCTTCCCGGTAGCCATCGTAATGTTACGGGCCATTAGAGATTTCTTCTGGAAGACTGGAAAGAAGGTAAGTTACTGCCAGCAAATCTTCCCTCAAAGTGAAGAGGAGACTATTTATAACTCTCCTCACTGCCCACACGCACGATAACGTCTCCCTATGCAGAAGGTGTGAATGAGTCGCCTTTATTAAGATAAATGTTTAATTTACTTTCATTACAGAAGAACACTTCGCTGGGGGAACGTATGCGGTTAGCAGAGCGAGTGTGAGTGTGGAGCGTGTGTGTGATCAAGATGTAAACTCTCTGTGTCCTTTTATTAACCGAAGACAATTTGATCACTGACAAGAGATTCCTAAATGGGTTCTTTAAGAAACTAATTGTGCTGCGACACAGAGGTTTTTCTGGCAAGGCGTTGGCCATTGAAAACAGGTTAATGTAGAAATTTAACTTCCTTGCGGAAGGGCAGAGAATCGTGGAGTAACATTTATTGAATGATGAGCTGTGGTGGCGATATGAAAAGTAGGCAGTATAATGGAAAATAATCTTTTCCTGTCATTATTGAAGGACACACATAAATTGGTTTTTCTGTTGGGAAACCCCCGGTCCAGAAAAACTTATTACTTTTAATAATATGAGGTGAAGAGAAAATTCTCGAGGAGATGAACTTATTAAACAGAATAATGAAATACCGCGAAACAGCAGGGAAATGGTAGCTTTCCGTCCTATAGCTCTTGAATTAAATATCCATTTTCCTTTTTCTTTTTCTTTTTTTTTTGTGTTTTATGGCAGTTGGATGTGCTGTTTGGGAGAGTGTTTAGCTGAGGAGGGTATATGCTAGCTTTTGTCAGCTTTTCGAAGAATAGCATAGAATTCTTTGAAACATACAAAGTTAAAAGGAAAAATGCATATAAAGTGTTTCTTAAAAACTGGATTTGGATTTTCCATTTCATGTTGCTTGTCTAACCATAAGTTATCTAAGGATTTTTGTTTTGCATACTTGGAAAGGTGTGTGTGTGTGTGAGAGAGTGTGTGTGTGTGTGTGAGAGAGAGAGAGAGAGAATGTGTGTGTGAGAGTGTGTGTGAGTGTGTTGTGTCAGTGTGTGTGAGAGAGTGTGTGTGAGTGTTGTGTGAGTATATGAGTGTGTGTGCGTGTGAGAATGTGTGTGAGAGAGTGTTTGTGTTATGTGTGTGAGTGTGTGTATATGTGTGAGTATGTGTGAGTGTGTGTGTGAGTATGTATGTGTGTGTGTGAGTGTGTGTGTGTGTGTGTATGAGAGAGAGAAAGTATGTGAGAGTATGTTCAATATAATGAAACTTCTTTTTCTTCCTGAGGGGCATCTTTTAAAACCAGTGTCTTGATTTCTGCACTTTGGAACCTTCCTCATCAAGACCATTGATGCTTTGCCTGGAGGGTGGAATGTCTTTATGAGTGACTGTAACTTAGATTTATTTGGGATCAGAGACTTACATGGAATGTACTTCCTGTGAGAGGAAATAATCTCCCAGCATTTCTCTGAATAAGTTCACAGTGTTGAGTACAGATAGGAAGAATACACATTGTTGCCTTCAAATCACCACGATCCACCATGAATGTCTCCTGCTTGATGATCTTTCTGCATTGATACAAATCCAACAATTTAATAATACTTGTTTTCAAAGAAAAGTTGTATAAGGAGAAACTCATCTTTTTCTTTCAGTTGTAGCTGTCACCACTAGTTAGGCCATGGGACTCATGCCTAAAGTCATTTACCAAACCGACTCTGCTGGGTCCCAGAAGATTTTGGTAAGGCATTGGCCTGAAAACATCAAAATCAGACACTCAACTTGCTATGCATGTGGGAGATTCCCTTGGCATCTGTGTTTCATGAGATCCACTGCTAGGGGTAAAGCATGCTGTTGGGGACCAAAGAAATAGTGATTCTCGCGTGGATGATCTTGGGCCGTGCTAGCCTATGTTGTTCTTGGGTGTAGACATGAATATGTCCCTTCCTAAGACAGCTCTCAGACAGCAAGAAACAGACCTCAAAGAAGATCCGTGCTCAGCGGTACAGGCTGGAGTTCCGCTTGTCTTCCTTCCTTCCTTTATGGTTGTTTTTGATGCCTCACTTAGTGTTAAGCAAAGGCTGAGTGCAAGGTGCACCCTGTTTACTTTATCACATTTCATTTCTGGCAAAGAGAACCTGTGTGTGTTTGTGTGTGTACCTGTAAGCCAGGCGTGGCCTGTAAGTTGCTGACAGCAAGCCCAGGAGGCCGTAGACTGTGGTTCCTCCTTCACTGCTGTAAGCCATGCTATAAGGTGCAAAAGCCCCCCTTTGCAGGCCATGCTTGGTACCACCCCTGAGAAGCCACAGTGTAATATATCATACCTGATTCCACTACAGATTTGTTTTCCATATTCCCTCCCTTAAAACGTATTAGCTTACACAAGTACTTCTTTTTGGAATGGAGTTGCTGACACTGAATTATATTTGTAGAAAATCTTGATGAATGCTGTAGGTCTCCTCTGACCGACACGCGTGCTTCCTGTCAGCTCACTGGCATCACTTTAGTTCTTTATTCATTTGCCATTCCTCAACAGTGTCTAGTAGTATCATGCTTACTGAGCGAGCTATCTCGTGTATGATTAAGGCAGAGGACTCACTTAGGAGACCGTTCATGCACTGCTCCGTGAGAAGACTGAGGGTAGAGAGAGGTATGTTGTGGGATATCCTAGAGTGAGGAGGTAGGCTTGGCAGGAGCCAGACCGTGTGATGGCTGCAATGGCTAAGATGGCCGACAAGTGGCCACACAAAGACAGTGGTTGGGTTCACATTGGGGTTTCCCGCTTGCTAATAGGACCTTTCATCCATTTCTCTATTCTGCTCACAGTGCCTCCTGCTAGTGTGATCTATCTGAAAAGAGCTCTGAGCCCTTGGGCTACAAACCGTGTGGTTTGGCAGCTTGTGTGTATAGACTTGTCTACTCCTCCGGATAGTTACATTCCTAAGACTAGTGAATCCAGGGGACCAGGAGGTTCTACACATGGAACCTGTGCTTTTCCTAATGGATATCAGACATTGTGTAGAAACATCATATATTGGCTGATTTGGATTGCATCTTTTTTTTTTTTTAGGATTTATTTGTGAGTGCATGTGTGCATGTGTGTGTGTGCCTATGTGTTTGTGTGCACTATGTGTGTGTGAGTTCCTGTAGAAGCTAGAAAAGGGCACCAGAATCCCTGGAGCTAGAGCCCCTCAACACGAGTGCTGGGAACTGAACTCCAGTCCTCTGGGAAAGCATGGGTTCAAGGTGGCTCCCAGCCTTTCAGCCACGAATTGGCTGCTTTCCGGCCTTCCCTGTAAACTTTCGAAGGCAGTATGGCATTTTTCTCCGATGCTTACATTAACCATCTGCCTGCTTTGTTGGACTCTGTGTGCCTACAGCCTCAGGGAACAAGCCTGCAATTCAGTTGATTGAAGCCCGGGTCAGCTCTCCTTGCTGGACCGCTGCCAGTTTGATTAGGTTGACCTCAGGGACACACTGATCCACTCTTTAATACACAAGTGCCTTGCACCTCGAGATGAGGGCTCATTTGAAGCAGTGTAGACGGGATGGACATCTGTGGTGTATTTTCTTGTTTATTGACACTTTCCTTACAGATTTAGTCTAGATGGTGGAGGTTTACTCAGTGAGATATGCCCTCATTCTTGTCCCTTTAGAAGTGACCACCCAGTCCCCATTTATGGTGGAAATGTTGTCTTGGAGTATGGTCAAGTCAGGCTCTACTGAAACAGGTACCTTTGCCGAAGTGAAGCAGACTAGGGAGGGACGTGTGACTCAAGCCTGCTAACATGGCTACTCTTCTCTCCTCCCCTTAGGTAGGCTTTAAACCTGCAGGAGGCATCCGCACTGCGAAGGAGTCCCTAGCGTGGCTCTCTCTTGTAAAGGAGGAGCTGGGGGACGAGTGGCTGACCCCTGACCTCTTCCGGATAGGGGCCAGTTCTCTGCTCTTGGACATTGAGAAGCAGGTGAGTGAGAAGACCTTGGCCTTGGAGGGAGTGGAGACTGAGCGCATCAGAACCAGGTCTCTACCTCCTTCAAGCAAACCCGCACCTGCTGTAGATCAGATGCAAGATCTGCTGAAAGACTTGCTAGTCAGTGCCAAGTGAGACTATTGCAGTGCAGTGGGGTAATTACTAGTTTATGTGTATGGTTGCTTAATTATTAATTTATGATACTGGTTTTCTTCACAGATATACTACCATGTGACTGGACAATATCCAGCTTATTATGATCTTCCGATGTCTTAGGTCAGCAGCCAGCCCGGAAAAGCATATCGCAACAAGTTTTAAAAAAATGTCTTTTGCATAATTGCCAAGGTTATGTAATTTAAGAATACGTAACTGACTTTTCCCCATTAAAATCTTCCCTGAAATTAACTCAAAAATAAGAGAAACAAACCAATTGAATCTATATGTGGAACTCAGATCAAGTCAGGCTGAATGCTCTTAATTATTAGGAGGTCCACATTTATTAATTTTATGAAGGTTTTCTCTAAAAAAAAAAACTCTGAATAAAGTGTTCCTAATAGCCCATATTGCAGCAATTTCTGAGGAGAATATGAAGTTAAATTTCCCTTGACTTGAGATTCTAGGGCAGGCAAGAGGGCTTGGCACAAAAGGTGCTTGCTACCGAACCTGACCACCGGTTCAGATCTGAGCAACTGCATGGAGGGGAGGAGAGGGCAGGCTTCCAGAAGTTGTCTTCTGATGTCCACATAAGCTGTGCCCCCTACCGCTGACACATAGTAAATAAGTCAAATGTAATAAAAATGAAAATGTGTCACTCAGCCTCCCTCTGCTGCCTAGGAATGTGGGGCCCCTCCTGGATGTCCACCTGAATTTCAGCACTGGATGGAACTCTTTCATTAATCGTTTTGTAATGAGATCCTGATGTCATTATAAGAAAATGTGAATACCACTGAATTTTTAAACACAAAAGTCTCTGCTTGTATATTTATTGTGTTTACTTTCGGGGGGGGATAGGGCTTCTGGACTGGAGCTTTGAAAATGCTGGGGATACCGCCCTGCCTGACTTGGCGATCGTTGTTGTTTTTAGTCTCCTTAGATTATTAAGAGGACAAGAGAAGAAGAACTGGCAGCGTCTGCTTGTAACTCCCGCGCTGAGCATGCGTCTGACTGTGCAGTGAGCTACAGGCTTGTAACTCCCGCGCTGAGCATGCCTCTGACTGTGCAGTGAGCTACAGGCTTGTGTCCAAAACCCAGGCCAACTGCACAAACATGTGCATGTGCACATACACAGATGAATCCAAGTTGGAGAAGTAGCCATGGTTTAGGGATGGCATGCGTGTGTAGCCTGTGAGAGAGGCCTTGGATTTCATACTTGGGACTGCAAAAATAAAGAAATAATCAGTAAGCTGGGGAGGGGGGCTGACTGCTGAGCCTGCAGTCACTTCTGTGGGTCACCTTCAGGCAGCTGGGGACACACAAACAGGGCTGTGACTTGTGACTGCCTTCACTTTTTGTGTGCTCCTTTGCTCTGTGGCTCCTCCCTCCTACCAGTTCCTTTGCTTGCTGATACCTCTACCATGAGAGCTTTTAAAACCTGAGCTTTTCAAAATGGTGCCTTTTCATCAAGAATCAACCAGTCCTTCTCTTTCTTCTCTCCCTCCCTCCCTCCCTCCCTCCCTCCTCTGAATACTCCCCTGTTAATCAGGAGCAAAAGTGCCGGCCTGAGTCAGTCTTGGGCATTGTCTCATCTGCAGACGTCTAACCCAGCCTCTGCCTCTCTCTCACCTTGGGACTTTAGTCCAGTCTGTGTGCATCCTTCGACCTCCGTGTTGGCCTCTGTGAAATGCAGGTGACGTAACAGTGCTTTCAGACCCAAGATCACATCACCCCAAGGATAATTAGAACAAATCCAAGAAAACGTTTTATGGCTAGAAAGAGAAAACACTTTGTACCGATCTAAATTAGAATTTGCCTCTCGGGAGTCAATTAAGCAATTCCCTCAAAGCCCTTTGCTACTGTAAAAGGAACAACTAAAATAAGAACAGAAAAGAAACCCTGCTTTTCCTAGTGCCATAGCAAAGTGCTGACTCCTGCCTTGTGCCTTAGCTCTGAGTGCCGTACCCAACTTCATAATGTGTTGGCCCTGGTGCTCACGAGCACAGTAGCCAGTCACCTTTGGAGAAGAAACATTACTGAGAAATAATGACACCCTATCACCTTCAAAGCTTTTCTAATTTCAGTGGGGTTTCTGCTTTCCTCCCATTAAACCCAGCTGGTTACTTTAGTTGATCAAGTGAGCAGGCATCATTATCTTCAATTTTAATTTATATGAGGCATCCCCTCAAATGGACCTCCATGGACAGTTACACATGCATGCAGGAGATTAAGACTGGTGAATCTCTCAAACCCATTAGGAGCTGGTGAGTGTGGCCTGATCCAAAGGTAAATAACGTTTTATTTTGAGGGACAATTTATTCCAAGGACTTTGGGGTTCTTCATGAGGCGTTCCTGGCCCTTCTTTCTTGAGTCTTTAGCTATATGCTACACAGATGACTCTAATGGTGACATCCTATCTGATGGAGTCATTTCTGAGGTGACCATGTTTTACTCTAAGGAGATCTGAGTGCTTCATAGCATTAGGGACAGATGTTTTACAAGCAGGAAATGAATGGCCAGCTTCTGTATAAGAAGATTCAGTTAACAGGGAAGACCTTCTTCTTCCCCCCCAAATGGTTATAGTGTGGCAATAAAGCATGGTAGGCCCAAACCTAACTCTTAAAAGCATCCTATGAAATAGGGACCTGAAGGGACTTCAGAGGATAGTCTAGTTCAAACCTGTCATTTTGTACAGGGGAGCAGAAAAATCTTTCTTGAGGTTACATTTCAGCCAGAGCTGAAGCTGTGTGTGTGGGGGGGGGGGGTGCACACCTTTAAGGCAGGTCTCCGTGACTTCAAGGCCATCCTGGTCTACAGGAGAGTTCCAGGCCAGTCTGGCTACACAGTGAGATGCTGTCTCAGAGACAAAGTCACAGCTGAAGCCGGAATCCACATTGCCACATCTTGTAGTATTTGACAGGACAGGGTCAGGTTTTTGAAATTGAAGCGTTCTTGCCTGTTGATTTGCTGTACTATTCAAAATCATGAACTAAATTTAGCCTGTGACTTAGTGTTTTAGAGGCCACCTCTACCTTACCATTCGATTATGTGCTAGTGTGGTTGAGGTTTTCTGTTGATCGTATGTCATAATTTTGGATGACCTATAGATCTACATTTTTAAAGAGATTGTATGTTGTTTTAGGAAAAATTATGTGGATTCTAATTTGTGTATGCATGGGGAGAAAATGACTTGTGTAACTACAGCAGTTTAATAATTGTGAATTCTTTGCCCCCATTCTGGATCATTTCAACACTAATGAGAAATGCAGATCAATTAGCTTGCATGAAAAATAGAGCTGTACAAAAACTGTTGTGATCTCTGGAAGCGTGTCCGTGTGATAAGTAATTGCACTCAAGGTCTTGAGTGAGCCAACTCTTTACTATGGCGTGTGTAGACAGCTTACAAAAGACAAATCAGTCCTTTGGAAAAAAATTAAAGTATAGTGGGAAGCTGATATTCATTTCTTTTCCATCGACCAGATGGGTTTTGTTTGTTTTCTGTGTCTGACACAACACAAACAGGGCCAGAATGCAGAGATGCGAAGAAGGAAAATTTGAATAGATCTTTGCCTTCAGAGGTGGTGAGATGTTAGGCCAATTCTGTCCCTGGAACAAGCATACAAAAGTAAATCAGTTGCATGTGTTTTCTTGATCACATTCAGAAGTCCAGTCTCCCAAAGGAAAATACGTATTTTGTAACCTCCACAGTGCGATCCTTTCCAGAAATGACCACAGATAACATCTGGCTGACACATAAAATACGTAGTAAAAATAATCATTTTTAATTGCCTAAAACCTGCTCAGGAGAGAGAGTAGAGCAATATCCATCTGTTCCGTTCTTATTTAATAGGACAAATGAGGATCAAATGCTTAATGCTATATATGTGAAATATGGTGACCTTACAACGAACTAAAACTTTTTAAAACAAAAGCAATAAGAGTAGGGAGTAATCTGTAGTAAAGATAAGCCTAAAATTTGATTTAAAAAAATAAGTCTTGGGGCTGGAGAGATGGCTTAACAGTTAAGAACACTTGCTGTTTTTGTAGAGGACCCAGGTTTGATTCCCAGCATACACATAGTGACTCACAACCATCTGTAACTCCAGTTACATGGAACCCAATGTCGTCTTCTGGCCTCCATGGGCACCAGCTGCACACGTGCACAGATATTGTTGTGCCCATGTCAGGGGACCCCCCAAAGACCACCATAGAGTCAGTATCCAATGCAAAACCAACGGGGGTTTATTGATTACAAGTTAGCTAACTTGGGCCATAATCTGACACAGCCCTGCAGTGAGTTGGGGAGAATGGCCCAGAGGCTTCAGGGTAAGGAGATTTTAAAGGGAAAAACTACATGGCAGGGTGGCACAGGCCTTGGCATTTCAGGATTGGATAAAAGTATACAACTTTTGAATTCATTGGATGAGGTATAGGGAAATTTCAAAACAGCCAACACAGTGGTTAATCAGGTACCTACAAGGACTTTTGAAGCAAGCAGATGTTATTTGGACACCATGGCGGGTCACTGTGACCAGGGCTGGCACAGTTTCTTGGGAATGTTCCTGAATTTTCTGGGCTGCATTCACCCCCCTAGTTAGATCCTGTCTAAAATGAAGTTCTTTCTCAAAATGGAGTTTGTTCTGCTCCTTCAATACACATTAAGCAAAACATCCCTACAGATGAAATTTAGCACAAACAAGCCAAAAACATTAGTTTCATGGTATTAATTTTTCTGGAGGAAACTTGGGAAATGCTTTCAATTCATTTGAGCAAGAATATGATGCTATAATAAAATAATGTTATATGTTCCTCCTGTGATTTATAGAAATGAGAAAGCTTGAAAAACTGACTATAGGTTAAGAGCTGGGTGTGTAACCTAGTTAGCAGCATGTTTGCCTAGCAAGTATAAAACCCTTGATTCGGTTCACAGCACCTCAGACATGGGGAATTGCTGTGGGACAGTGGTCTTGTACCCTGTAAAGATTTGTCTCTTGTACTTATTTAATAAAACACTAATTGGCCAGTAACCAGGCAGGAAGTATAGGTGGGGTGACCAGAGAACAGGAGGATTCTGGGAAGAGAAAGGGCAAGGTCTACAGTTGTCACCCAGACACAGAGGAAGCAAGATGTGATTGCCTCGCTGATAAAAGGTACCAAGCCACATGGTTAACGGAGACAAGAATTATGGGTTAATGTAAGTTATAAGAGTTAGTAAGAAGTCTGAGCTAATAGGCCAACCAGTTTGTAATTAATGTAAATTTCTGTGTGTTTCTTTGGGACTGAATGGCTGCAGGACCAGGTGGGACAGAAACCTCTGTCAACAGGGAATGATGGCATTCATCTAGTACTTGGGAAGAAGAGGCAAGAGGGTCAGCAATTGAAGACCATTTTTGGCTATACACGGGGTTTGATGCTAGTCTGGATTATATGAGACATTGTCTCAGAACAAAGAAAAAAACCTGTTTTTTGTTTTTTTTTTTTAACCTAAGACCCAGGTTTCCTTCATATCTGACGATCCCAGGAGACAGCTATATTCATTTTGGGCAAGGGAAATGAAGTTGGAGGAGTCTGAAATGTGTCATCAAGGTGTTCCTTGTTGTTCCCGTCCCTCCAGTAGATTGCCCTTTTATTGAGGTGTCTTATGCTGCCAAGAGAGTGGTTGTCAAACGCTAGTATCAGAAATACTGGTCTTTCACAAAACAGGGTTGGGGGCTCCACCTAAAGAGTTTGCGGTTCCAGACCAGAAACTGAGAACTTGCCAAGAGATGCAGACTGTGATCTTGGATCCACACGAAGAACCACTAGCCTAGGAAAGCTTGCCCTCAACTCTGAGATCCCAAAGTAGTGAGCGCATTCTTGAACCAGTAGTACCCACTGGCTGCGGGCTTTATCTCCCAAATCCAGGAGTACTGTGTATGTTACCCTGTTCTTCCTAGCTAAGACTAGGAGAGGGAACAATGGTAATGACATCATCCCTTACTCCCTTCCCAGTGGGCAATGAACTTGGTTCCACTTTGGGCTTTGAAAGCAAGCATTGGAGCCTAGAATAAATACTTTAGACGTGTTTCGAATCATTGTCCTTGAAATCTCCAAGGAATTCCAGCATGCCAGCATAGTGAGATTCAGCTGCTTCATTTTCCCAATTTGGAATGCTTTAGCTTTTGATGATTCAAGTGTAGTCAAGTGCTTAAAGCTGAGCTTTGTTCTAACAGACCCCATTCTTTAACTTACATTTGGGATAGGCTAACACACCCCTGGGGCAGCACACTTCACAGACAGTTGGCTCTTTGTTCAGAGGAGCCCTAGAGCGTATGGAGATATTAGATGCTTAGTGTGCTCAACAGTTGAGAGTTTCTCATTTGTCTCTTGCTCTTTAAGCATGTGCTCTGTCAGTCCTGTGCACAGCTGTGAACGGTTCCCAATCCTAAACAGCAGAATTCTACGCTAGCGCACATGTAGAAAGGGAGCTTCACGTTTGCTGAGCATTGTAAAGAATGTTGGACATGTAGGCAGGCAGCTAAAAATGGTGTTCAAACCACTCCTTCTAACTGCAGTGGTTGCCTTGAGCACTGGAGCCTAGAACTTCTGCCATGGTTGCCAAAGATGGTTTCCTCGTACAGTTCTATTCAGTACCAAGTTTCTGGTAACCAGTCCAATGGTTAGGGATTGAATCACCTGCCTGTATCCTGGCAACCCAGGAGGGTGGGGAGGCGCGTCCTGGCTGCCATTCTGAGGATTTCTGATCAACATCCTATTTCTGATGTTGATCGACAGTGGTGCTGGGCAGAGGCTCGTGCTTTTGGTAGTCAAGAGCTAAGTGTCGCGCAATTGCATGGGTGTTTGCTGAAGTGGCACTCTTAAAGCTGCCTGCCGCTCATCTCGGCTCCAAGCAGTAACTTCTGAGAAGTGAATGGAATACTTTTTAAGGGGACTTTTATCAGTGATGCTTACATTTTTATTTCTTTACACAACTCTCTCTTGGCTTTCTGACCAAGAGTAACAGTTACAGTTTTTTCTGCAATTCTCCCTCCCCTCTGTTCCTCTTAAACTCACCAGACTGTCGGTCATTCTGTAGGTTTTATGTTAAGTTCATTAGACTTGGAAGTGAGCTTCAGCTAAACTTCATGACTCCTTCATATCAGTGATGCCATTATCATCTGTCCTGCCGGGTGATGTTTGAGTCCATTGAATCCAGCCATTGCCCTCCTGTCTTCTTTCCCTCCAAACCTTTGCTATCATATTTCTGTATTATTAGAATGCCTTTTAAAGATGGTTTTATCGCTATTGTGATGATGATGATGATGTGAGAATGTGTGTGAGCATGGTGCGTGAGTGCTCAGGAGTACCATGGTACACATTTGGAGGCCAGAGTACAGCTTTTTAGGGTAGGCTCTCAGCCGGGCGGTGGTGGCGCACACCTTTAATCCCAGCACTTGGGATGCTGAGGCAGGCAGATCTCTGTGGGGTCGAGAAAAAGGAAAAGAAAAAAGAAAGAGTATGTTTCCTCCACCATGAGAACTCAGGTTGTCGGACTTTTATCACACACATTTTCACCTGCCAAGACATCTTGCTGACTCCTTATTAGAGCTTTTAATGTTTACGTTCTGTCGTGCGATCATAATTCCCATAATTGCTTGTACTATGTCCTAAAGCTCAAGAGTCTCTAATATTCAACTCTGTATTGCATTGCGCTCAGCTTTTCAAGGTTTCCTCAAGAAGGGCTCAGTCACCACATGTCCTCAGTGTCTGCCTCCGTACTCCAGTGGCCATTCAGTGGTGTCCAGTGCTCCATAGTTTCCAAGACTACTTCCTGCATTCTGAAAATCACTTTGAAGTACATACTTAACTTTCCTATTTTATTCTTTTTAACCTCTTAGGGATGTTTAGTGTGGGGGATATTTAAATCTTTTAAAAGAAACGTGTGTGTGTGTGTGTGTGTGTGTGTGTGTGTGTGTGTGTGATGTTCTGGTACCTTTGAAGGCTACAAGAGGCCATCAATCAGATCCCCTCGGACTAGAATTCCTGATGATTGAGCCACCTGATGCAGTTGGTGGGCACTGAACTTGGTTTTTCTGTAGGATCAGTACAGGCTCTGAACCACCGAGCCATCTCTCAGCCCAGTCCAGTGTTTCTAACTCTCCCCTTTACTATTCACCCCAATTCTTTTGGATGACTGGGCATTTGGGGGGTATGATGCTCTTCTCATTCCTGTCATTCTTGTTTTCTGTGTTTATCACGGCCTATTTGTTGCTGGTTTAATGCTTGTTCCCTGGTATCTACCAGATTGTGTTTCATTTCCTGATGTTCCGCCATAGCTTTCTTTGACCCTTGTATACTTGTTATGAGCTCTTGCTTTTTAGGTAAGGTAGCTTGATTTGGGTTTTTGTTTGCGAGGTCATGTCAGTATGTTTGATTTATAATTGTATCTTCTCTATGAAGATGCCTTTTCTGATGACTATTCTTCTCGCCTTCTCTTTGTTTCTTATTTGATTTTCTTGTAGTGGCATTGCATAGATGCCCATTTTTGACATTTCTTTCCAGCCGCAGGCTAGAAGTTTTTGTATGGGATGCATCTCATCCTAGTGGGAATTCTTGTGTTCAGACACTCTCCTTCTGACACACCATGATGTGGTTTTGTGCATTCCTTGTACCTTAGCTGTCCCCAGCTGCCAGAGAGCGGCTCATGACCACTTACCAACCCATCCTCGTGACTGGCTGTCTCCTGCATGCACAGCTTGCTAGATGACTTTCCTTGTAGCGTCTCCTCTTGCCTAGGGTGCCAGACAGATACAGAAAAACTCTCGGCTGCCAGCCCCTCACGGGCCTATCCAAAGCAGATCTGGCTCATCGTCACAGTGTATGTCACCTACTTTGATGTGCTGCCTTTCGGGCCAAGGAGTTAGAAATTGTGTGCTACACTGGATAGGGAGAGGGGTTATATGTTCAATGAATAAGATTCCAGTTCACTCTGGAACAGTGGAAGTAAGAGCAACTCTGATGCCAAGGCTGCTAAGAAATGGGGCGGAAGCTGCCGAGCCTGAGGCATCTGTTTATTCAATATCTCACCATCAGATAAAGCTTATCTTTTCCACTGAAATGTGGAGGGGAATAATAAATAAAACTGATCCTAGCAAGTGCATGGTATGTAGGAACGGTTTGATAAATTTCTCCTGACCACCATAATGCCACTAAAAACAGCATAGGCTTTTAGCAATAAAAATCTCTTTTATAAAAATATATTTTGAGCTTGTGTGTGTTTGTGTGTGTGTGCTTGTGTGTGAGAGAGAGGAGAGACAAAGAGAAAGAGAGAGAACAGATGGAAGTGCAAGAGTAACTGCTTTAGGGGGTTGATACTCTCCTTCCACTGTGGGTCCCAGGGATCAAACGCAAGCTATCTGGTTTGTCCAGCAAATCCTTGGCACTTTGCTGGGGCCTATGGACCTAATTTCTCTCTCTGTCTCTTTCTTTCTGTGTGTGTGTATTGTGTACACAGGTATATGTGTGAGCAAGTGTATGTGTGTTTACACAGGTGTATGTGTGCTGGAGTGTATATGTGTGTATTGTGTACACAGATGTGTGTGTGTGTGTGTGTGTGTGCACAGGTGGATATATGCAGGTGAAGGCCTGAGTTTGACTTTGAGTGTCTTCCTCAATCATTCTCTACCTTATTTACTTATTTATTTAGAGTCTGGCTCTTTACACTAACTCAGTGATTTGACTGACTGGCCCTAACCCCCAGGATCTTCTCACCCCAGGCTCAGCCAGTGCTAGGATTACAGGCTTAGGGCACTGCTATGCTTGGCTTTTTTTTTTTTAAACAACAGCAACCACAACAACAAAAAACAAAACAAAAAGAGCAGACCTTCTGGGGATTGAACTCACAGCTTCATGCTTGCACTGCAGCAGTTTACAAGCACACAAATCCAATTTCTTCATGTTGTGCACAGGCCCCTTCTCCTCAGGTTCCCCTGCTGGGCCTCCTTTAAGCTCATATGTCAGCTAAGCAATATCAGAAAGGAAGGTTCAAAATCAGAAGACATTTTTCATGTCTGACACTGGAGCAACTTGTTTCTCTGATTCTTCTTATCATTCTTAGAATAAAGTCATTGGCTTGTGTCTTCCTGATTCCATCCTTTAGTGGGCAGGTTATAATGCCACAGGATGCGGGGCAGGGCAGTGTCTGGCTCATAGGGGTAGTTTTCCTCAGACTGATGGATGGATCTCTAAACTGGAAGGTCGCAAATCTGGGATTCTGTAGTCCTAACAGTAGGCACGTGCCTAGGATGGATATAGCTAAGGAGTTCAGGCTTGAAATGGGGCAGTCACAGAATAAGAAAATTGGAGCCAGTAGCAAGCAAGGGAAGCAGGATGGGGCAAGCCAATGGTCTGGGTGCTTTGTGCATTCTACCTTCATGGAGACACATTCGTGAAGGGCCGGCTCTAAGCAGCTGCTCTTCTATTTGTGTGCTTTATTGCCCATTCAGTGTGGGGGACTCTGGAGTCTGTCGCATTTTCATTCTGAAGGGGAGATGGGAGAAATGGTCCACTTTACCAATGCTTCTTTTTCCTAATTTGTTGATCTTGCTGGGTGAATCGTACATGTATAGAAAAATTGTTTTGAAAAACAATTTTATTCATTAAAGTTATTCAGATAAACCAATAAATGCATCTCTCTCTCTCTCTTCTCTCTCTCTCTCTCTCTCTCCCTCTCCCTCACTCTTTCTCTATCTCCCTCTCTCTCGATGTTGATTCTACACTTTGAGTGACAGCAAAAGTAATTGTATGTTTGAAATCTTAATGCTTTTGGAATGAATTAAGAGCAAAAGTGCAAAATTCACTCCGTTCCATGGTTGCGAGTTAGTTTCACTTTCCAAGCTTTATGGAACTCCAAAATATGTTATTAGATTCTGTCTTTTAAACTGCAGTCAGTATCTATCTGGTGGACTGATTATAGCATTTGACACACCTGTAGCAAGGTTTTGCAAAGACAAGATATTACAGTTGTGTAAATGTTTTATTCAAGCTTTAGAAATTGGTTGAGTATTTGGGAGATATAATATACAGAAATCATACAACCTTGGTCTTATAATAAAATTTCAGCTGGTAAATTCAAGACACATATGCTTGGTATTCATACTACAAATTGTTTTTTTTTTTTTTAAAAAAAATGCCTTTCCAGTTGAGCATGGTGACTCCTACTCTTAATCCTAGAGCTTAGTAAGCTGAGGCAGGGGGATTGCAAATTTGAGGCCAACTTGGCCTGCTTGTCTCAAAAACATGGGGGGGTACCTTTCCAATTTGAAAACCTTTTTGTTTAGATGAAACAGTATTTAACAGGTTTGCCTATGGTCCACAAAATTCACACCCAGCAGCAGCATCTAGCTCATTCTGACCACATATTAGATGGGGCCTGTATTTGCTCAGTAGCAAATGATAATTTATTGTCCATGTAGTGTGTCATGAGTGCTGTTGGCTGGGGTTTGTCTGTGTGACCTATTTGGTACTACAGCAAACCCATGAAGTCCGTGGATTATGATCCTCAACTCATCAATGAGTTGATGGATGGAGGCTTGAAGAAGGTAAGTGTCCTCAGGTCACAGGTAGACAGTGGCAGTGAAGGTGGTATATGAACTTTCGCCTCTTGTCACAGACTACGCATCCTTCACTGTGGCAAGTGGGCACTGTATCATAGTTCCGAGACTTTCAGAGGGCAAGAGCCACATCCCCAAGTCAGTCACTCTAATCCATGGCCTGGCATGGAGATGGGAGAAATAGTGCCTGGGAGGTCTGTAATGAGCGATGGAAGGACAAAACATCGCATGAGATTTTATTCTACCACTGCTCTTAGGATCTGGAATTTGGCTCACGTTATCTCCAGATCCTTATACAATAAGCTGTGATACTGCAGGCTTCTACTGTCAAAGTTACAGATGTAAAACACAAACACACAAAGCGTGTATCCAACAATAAAATAACTAAGGATGGAATGGAATCATCGAGGTTGAGGCGATTTGTAGCACGATCAACAAAAACCCAGAGACAGATATTGGGGTTCAAGCTGAAGACCAGAAAAGCAAAGCAGCCACCTCTTAATTCTACCTCAGTCTTAAATGGTGATCGTGCCTTCAGGAATCTCAGAATGAGACTGAACCTGAATCCTGTCTCCCCCTGTCTTATATTCCCCTCTAGTGCTGGGATTAAAGGTGTGTGCCACCACTGCCTGGTCTGTAAGGCTGACCAGGGCACCTGTTTACTCTCTGAACTTCAGGCAAGCTTTATGTATTAAAATACAAATGAAATCTCACTACAGTGATCCTTGGTGGCATTAGTCTGACTGGATCCTGACAGGAAACAAGAGTTGTTTAGAAAAGTTTCAGGGCCAAAAATGAATTCTGGGAGATTTGTGAAGGTCAGATGTCCAGATTTCAGGGGTAGAGGGATGTGCATGAATTTTTCCAGTGAAATGAAGATATTTGTGTTCTTGGTGCTTCTAAATTTGCTGAAGGAGAAGTTGGAAAGCAAAGTCATAGATCCATCACGGAAACCTTCTGAAGGCTGAAAAAGTGTCTCACTTGTGTTTACATGCTTAATGTCATGAGAGATGGCCTTAATAGCACTTGAATGCATTTGATGTAAAAGGTACCACGAGAGAGGAGGAGGCTACTGAATAGATGGTGCTTGAGCATGAAGAGAGGTTCCTTGGGTACGGAATGTGGGCTGTGCTGCATGCAGGCTTGGGCTGTTGGGTAGAAAAAGGTGCAGGGCCATCCCCGTGCCTCTTTGTGTGAAGCGAAGCCATTACAGTACCCCTGCCAGATTCCTTTTGTCTTCCCCTCACCCTCAGGAAAGATGCAGTGGTTTACCTTGTTTGGGGCTATGAGACAAGAAGGATAAAATAATTGGGCATTTGTGTAATTGCTCTTCCCCTTTAGAATTGGGTGGACCCTTACTGCACTACCAAAGTTTAGTAGGGAGGTGGTGGACTCATTCAGAGAGGTGTATGTAGTGCTGCCAGGACCCAGGTGATGGGTCTGTAGATTTCCTATGAGTAGAATATTGGGAAGCCCATTGTGTCCCATAGGAAGCCATGATTCAAAAACCATTGCTGTTAATAAGGAAGGTGATATTTGGCTTTCTCCTCTTCTGTATCATCATCTTCTCCCCTTCCTTCCCCAAATTCACTTGGTTTTAGTTTTATTCAGAGTTTTGAGAAGTTTATATTTTAGTGGGTTACCCTCCAAGTCCCAGTAGAGTATCAGGGACAGGCATTGTTGGAAGAGAAAATAGTACCCGGAAAGCATTTGGAAGTGAAATTTTTATGTATTTGAGTAGGTGTGGGATTTTGCATGACTTTAAGAAGGGATATCTCAGGACAGCTGAGGCATATCATATGCAGGGTTGTCTTTCACCAAACATTTCTATGATATGCCTAAGAATTAGATTTCATTCTTGGGACCTTAAAAAGTCTTAAAAACACCAGATGTCACTATGGAACCCAATAACCTGCAAGGGTGTTTATGACTTAATTTACTTTCCTTTATTCTCTTATGAATTGTTCATGGAGTTTTCCAGTGGGTTCATGAAGCAATAGATTGAATGTAGAAGATACAAGAAGATGCAAATAAAATTTTCTGTTCTATAAGTGTCTGATTAAGAGACAAAATGTGAAGAGATTTGCCAAAATGTAATGTCATGAGCCTCACTATCATTTTTATAAATAATGTTTCAAAATTTATGTAACATGAGCTAGGTTTATTATCTAAGTAGCAAATTTAGCTATTTCTTATAGGTGTATGACATAATTTACAGTGCATTAACTATGAATAAATAATAATGTGTTAAGAGCCTCAAGAATTCATGATATCAAAATGTTTGGAAGATAACTGGCTATCAGAGAGGCTAGAATCTTAGGAGATCTCATAATAGGAAATCAGCACAATTCATGTTTGATCCCTAATCTTTAAAATTTACAAAAAAAATAGCTATTCCCACTATTTTACCATTTTACCCTGAAACCTGTGTTTTTTGTCAATACCTGGAATGCCCTCAACGCAACTTTCCTATTGTTCTAATGCAAATTGCTTGTCTAATTGGAAAGAATCTTGCTAAGAAATATGGCCTCCTTGCCATCCACCTAATGGCCCCTTTTCTGCCAGAATGGCGCATTTCTCCACTGCTCTGGTGTTTGTTCTGTGTTCTCACTATAAACCCAAATAGATGCACAGCCTAGCTGTTGTATTGCCTTGAAAGAGCCTCTACCAAATTAGTCCATTGCTTTAAAAGATTCATTTACTTTTATATTATGTGCATGAGTGTTTGCCTACATGGATTTATGTGCACCTTTTGTGTGTAGAGCCTGTAGAGGCCAGAAGATGGCATTTAATTCCCTGGAACTGGAGTTGTGAACCACCTTGTGGGTGCCGGAAAATAAAGCCCAAGTCCTGTGTAAGAACAGCAGCAAGTGCTCTCAACCCCTGAGCCACGTCTCTAGCCTACTCCACTACTCTGAGCTTGACTCAGAAAGACATGGGCAGAAGGTAGGCAGAATTTTGGCTAGACTCTAATAAGAATGGTCTCTAGTCCCATTCCCAATAGAGACTTTATTCCCATCAGAAGCTGCCATGTCTCTATCAGCAATTGGTCTTCCAAACACCCACAAGAAGTGTCCACCAAGGTTACAGAATTCCAGGGCTTTTCTAGCTTGTAGCTCTGTCCATTGTGATCAACTCCTCAAGTTAGGCTCTACCGCCACATGTTTCCAGAATGCCCCTCCCCTGGTAGTTTCAACAAATAGCGGCCAAATATAAAGAATACTAACTTGTGGTTCAAATCAAAATATAAGATCACGTGTCTGCTGCTATAATGATTCTAGTCAATGCATCGATTACATTGGGCTTCCTGGTTCCAGAGAGCAGAAATTAGGCTCATGTCAAATTTGGAGGCTTTACTGCTTCTACACCTTGAGATAAGCAGTGGACTTATAACCATGCAGTCAGGCTTCATGGCATCTGAGCCAGGATCCCAGGGCAGTGGTGGTACCCGACCGCTCTCTCATGGTCTTCTATTTCCTACTATTCCCTGGCATGTCACCCTCCAAAGGGTAACTGTTTTACTGTCCCCAGCCTTTGCTTCCTATTTTCTATCCCTCTGCAGCATCTGAAGTTATCTTTACCCACACATTTTCCAGTACTTGATTTTTGTCCTGCATTATTCTTTTTGTCTTTCTAATTTAAACTGTGTGTGTGTCTGTATGTGTGTGTGTCTGTACGTGTCTCTGTGTGTGTTGTATTGTATGTACAAGTGTGCATGCACATGGAGGCTTCTTTTGTTTCCTTCCTTCATTCCTTCCTCCCCCATCCCTCCCTCCCTTCCTTCTTTCTTTTCTGTTTCTTACTGATCCTGCTGTGCAACTTGCCTCACTCACTGAACTGTATGCCCACAGTCAAATGGAGGGTGTCGAGTGGCCTGCTTTGTTTTCTCTCCCCCTTCTTCCCTTGAGTGTCTCTCATGACACCTCAGCTAGGTCTGTGCCCTACAAGGCTTGGTGATCTTGTCTCTACCTCTTACAATATTATGCAGGTACCTGTGTGACACTCAGATTTTTACATGGGCTCCAGTCCTCAGACTTGCACCGAAAGTATTCTTACCAATCAGCCTTCTCTTTAGCTCCAAATTCAAATTCCTGAGGGAAAGTCTGATCACATGAACTGTCTGTTTTCTGTATGAACACACCATTCTAGAGACTGCTTAACATCTGAACCACTGTCTTTGGTCAGATATTTCCCCAAGACTTTTCAGTCGTCATGCAAAAACATTTATATTGTCTGGAAAATAACTATCTCCATATGATGAATCACTTGATACCACACTCCTCAACAAGGGAGTGAGGATATAGTTCCTTGGAAGAACAATGTAGGCGTGCCATTCTGAGTCTCAGCCTGTTCAGCAGAAATGTTTTTACCTCTGTAGTCAAGAGTAGCGAGAACTCTGGAAGACCTTTTTCCACCATGACAGCAGCTACAGCCATTACTTTTAGGCTGAGTGGTCACAAACGTTTAAAATCTTCCTTTTCCTACATATTATTCATGATTTCTTTCACCCAAGATTACATCTGTGAGATGTGTCCATGATGCTGCATATCAGAAGTTCACTCTTTTTTGTTGTTAAGTAGTATCATATAATAAAAGATCCTTCATCCATTCATTTGTTAATGGAAATTTTAATTATTTCCAGTAATGAGACTTAGTGAATAAAAATAGGACTCCTACTGTATATGCCTTTTAAAAATGATTCCATTCATGTGTGTATGTGCACATGTGTGCGCATACACACATACCTGTGGGGGTCAGAGGAAAACTTGAAGGTTCAATTCTGTCCTTCCACCATGTGGATCCTGGGGATTGAACCCAAGTCACCAGGTTTGGTGACAAGTGCCTGCTAAGCCATGCCCCTGGCCCTAAAAGTCTATATTTAATATTTATTATCCTTTTCTTGCATAGACATTTTAAAACGGCATCATGGGATCCTTGTGTGGGTTACATTTCACTTAGGAAGAACTCCCATACTGATTACCAAATAGTTGGAGCTTTTCACACTCCCTGCCAACAAGATCTGTGTTCTGGTTGCTCTCATCATCGGCAACCTTTGGCGATGTCAGTCTTTTTTAATTTTATCTATTTGATTGTGTATAGTTATCTCATTGCAGCCAAATTTGTGTTTCCTCCCTCCCTCCTTTCCCTCTCTTCCCTCCCTCCCTCCATTCTTTTCTGTTTCTTACTAACGCTATTGTGCAGCTTGCCTTACTCACTTACCTGTATGCCCACAGTCAAATGGAGATGTTATCAGCTACAACCAAGCACATCAACAGTGTAACAGTTCACACATTGAGTTCTTTATCCCCACCCCGTTGGAAGCACAATTGTGGACAGACCTTTACCACAGGATGCTATACTAGTTTCTGTCTCTTCTGTGCATTTTTTTTTTTTGCTTTTATTGTTTAGTTGGATTTAGCGCTGATAAAAATCCTCCTGATAATTTATCTGATAATAGAAAGTAGAACCTTTCGCATTGCTTAATGCCTTGTCTTTAGAGTATGCCTTTCTTCAAAAGCGCTTAAAGCCTTTGAAGTTAGCGTTCTCAACATTTTTGTGAAGTGGGTAGGAAGCTGTGGGAGAAGAAACTGAAATCCAGAAAGTACAAAGATTTATCCCAAATCTCAAAGTAGATCATCGAAATTCAGACTGTCACTTGAATCACAGCCATGGCCCCAGACCATCTGTAACTGAGCAAAGCGACTTACCTCTCACAGGGTGATAAAGGCTTCAAATAAAGTCAGGCGGCTTCATCGGCTGATCTAAAGTTAATATAGATCCCCACCCCATCTTTCAGAACGGGAAAGCGATTAGGAGCCCAGCTGTGGAAAATCCCTGTGGGTGTGTGCACTGGTGGTTGTAAAGAAAAACAGAACCGTTCTGCCCCCAGAAAAAGATGTGTGAGAATTCAGTAATGTAAGAAGAGCAAATTTCAAAGGACAATGCATAAAATCTATCCTCTCATGCACCCATAAATATTTTCAAATAAGCAGACTCTGGGTTTTGAGAAAAAGCAACACAGGGAGAAGTAAGACCCTTAGCAACAAAGAAAGAAAGCACCAGTGTTCCAGGCTGGCTCTCTGCATCTGAACACCCTGCATATTTAAAGTCATACATCTGATGTTGAGCAAATGTGTCAGAATCCACACACCCAACTAGGTACTTTCCTTCCTCAAAGAAAGCATCCTGGGATGTGGCGCATCTACTTCAATGTCATTCTGTCACCAATAAAAGTGTTTTGGGAGTAGGGGGGACTAATTTGGATGTCATAGCTTTAGGAACACACTGTCTTTAAAAATCTGCTCATCCGCGGAAAACATCAACTCAATTGTTTTTTTGGTTTTTTTGCCTCTTTTTGCTTTGGTCTTGGGCTTCATAGATCAAGTCGCTTCTTACATCTGGGTTCTGCTCCCTTCAGATCCTCGGGGCTCTTTCAAAAGGATTTATTTATTTTTTGCTTTTATTCATATGTACATGTGTCAGTCTGCAGTATATGTGCAGGTGTCCAAGGAGGCCAGAAGAGTCCATGGGACTGCATCCTCCCACCCCCAGAACCTGAAGTTACAAGCAGTTGTGGACTGCTGGACATGGGTGCTGGGCACCCAACACAGAACATATGGAAGGACAGCAAGGTGCTCGGTGGCGCCATCTCCCCAGCGTCCTTTCCAGTTTTTATTTTTTCATTGATCTATAATCCTTGTGCATATTTATGGAGGTGATGATCTAATTTGTGATAACTGTATAATGGTCAAGTATGGGAACTTGAATTTCCATCCCTGACTATTTGTCATTTGCTGTCAGAATCTTCAATTTTCTCTTAGTTCTTTATAAAGCACATAAGAAGTTGTCAGTTAAAGTTACCCTTCTGTGCAGAGCGTGAGTATTTGCACTTCTTAAAAAATGGAGCTAACTAGGAGTGGGAGATAGTGAAATGTTTAGGTAAAGTGTTTGCCTTACAAAGCACAGGTTCTGACTTTAGGTCCCTGAAACCCATGTAAAAAGCTAGTCACAGTATCTTGTGCTTATAACCCCAATGCTGAGGCTGGGAACCGAGAGAGCAGAATCCTGAGGCTTGCTCCCAGCCATGCTAGCTGAACTGGTGAGCCCCAGGTTCAGTGAGAGACCTTGTCTCAAAACTAAGGTAGAGAACAATCGAGGAAGGCATGTGATGTTCACACACACACACACACACACACACACACACACACACACACACACACACACACACAGAGGAGTTGACCAGGTGTGGTGGTGAACACCTCTAGTCCCAGCACTTGGGAGTGGGAGGCAGGAGGATTCACATTTCAAGGCTATCCTTAGCTGCATATAGTCCAGGGGTCAGCCTGGACTATGTGAGATTCTGTTTCAAAAACATCAAAAGCACCACCACCAGTAATAATAATGATGTAGCTAAGTTTCTGTTTTAAATTTTTTTGTAGAAGAAGGGCATTTATGCTTGATGTATCTCCAAAAACTATTTACACAATGAAAGAACAAGTAATGTTTGACAACTAAAAACAATTGTGTATTATTATTGGTAATAGAAATATTGGCACCTGCCAATGTGTTTTCCTAGTTGCAATTTACTGGAATTAAAATAGAGAATAGTTTCCCCAAGCATAGGAAGAGGGGTTATTGCAGTAAGAGCGGAAGAGCTGAGCATCGTGACTGTCAGTCAAAGATGTCCGACATGTAGAACGTTCGCAGTGTTCACAGGTTGGTGGTACCTGTCAAAACCTCAGCGCATCCTTTTCAAGGTTTCTCATGCCAGATTCCCCCGAAAGGGCTGATGTAAAGGCAGAAAGAAACCCACCCACTTTAACGGAACTGCTCAGGGTCAGTCCCAGGATTTACAGGGATCTAAGAGAGTCTGATAGTTTCCCACAGGCTGCTGGGAAGACAGCAATGATTGGAATGGATGGGGAGGGCCGGTCAGCTCAGATGGAAGGCATCTGGAGGCCCAGGAGCCTCTGCCTTTCTCTGCCTCAGTGAGGCCCAGTGTAATGGTATTTCATTAGTATTTTAATAAATAAAGCTTACCTGAAGTTCAGAGAGTAAAACAGCTGTACTGGCCAGCCTTACAGACCAGGCAGTGGTCACACACCTTTAACCCAGTAGCTACACTAGTTTGCCATAGAAACCGTTATGTGGTACACGCCTTTAATCCCAGCACTAGAGAGGAATTAAGACGGGAGGAGACAGCTCTCACTCACAGTCTCATTCTGAGATTCCTGGAGGTAGGATTGCCATTTAAGACTGAGGTAAGAGCCAGTGGCTGACGTTTTGTTTTTCTGACCTTCACGTTGAACACCAGTTTCTGTCTCTGGGATTTTATTAATTGTGCCATGGCGTGAACATAACCATTCGGGGGGGGGGAGTAAAGAGGGAGCTATGTTGTGGTGTTCCTTCCCTCCGTGCACTTAGCTCAGGGTCTGCCACACACAGGGAGAAGAGAGAAAAGGCAGCCTATCCAAGCTCCATCCTTGAAATCCTACAAAGGAAGTCAATCTTAAAAACCACAAGAAGGATTTATGATTTCAGGGACTTTTGTGAATTCTTTTATTATCCAGACACATCACCTCTTTCCTATCTTTATGCTGACACATTTCTTAGCCTTCACATATTTTCTATCTATCATCTATCTATCTATCTATCTATCTATCTATCTATCTATCTATCTATCTATCTATCTATCTATCTGGTGTAGGAGGGTCCTTCTGTATTTGGGTTGCTCTTATTGGTTAATAAAGAAACTGCCTTGGCCTTTTGATAGGGCAGGACTTAGATAGACAGGGAAAAGAGAACAGAATACTGGGAAGGGGACAGAGTTAGAGAGAGCCGCCCGCCATGAAGCTCTGAGGTCAGACATGCTGTATCTTTCCCGGTAAGCCACCACTCGTGGTGACATGCAGATTATTAGAAATGGGTTAAACAAATATGTGAGAATTAGCCAATAAGAGGCTAGATTAATGGGCCAGGCAGTATTTCAATGAATACAGTTTCTGTGTAATTATTTCGGGTATAAGCTAGCCAGGCACCAGGTGGTGGGAGCTGGGTGGCCACAGGGACCAAAAGCAGGCCCGTGCCTCTTACTACATCTGTCTATCTATCTATAGGTCAATGTGGGCACCCAAAGAGACAAGAGCTGCAAGGATGGACTTACTGACTCCTGACTGCACCTGCACGTAAGGAGCAATGTGGTTCTCCTGAGGGCTTCTCTCATGCAGCAGTGAAGGGATCTTGGATTGTTTTTGTCAACTCTTATGTTCTTAAAGAGTTTTATTTGTCCTTCTGATGGCCTTCATGAGAATGTAAATCAGCACATAAAGACAAAACATGCTAGTCCAAATAGTTTTACCAATATTATTTGAAAGCTGGAAGATGGCTATGGGGTCTATGACTTGGCCATCAAGTCAATAAATTGTGTAGGCCTTTTTAAGTCAGCTGGGTAGCCAGCATTTCATAGCCACTAACTTATGAGTGTGAAACTGTGAAGGAACTGATCAAGCGTTAGTTTCTTTTCTTGATCTCCCCAAGCTGGCATTTGTGGCCATCTCCTCTGTATTTCAATAGAAGCAGGCAACAGGAAGGAGCGCTTAGCCACCCAGCACTCTGCATGTCTTCAGCTATGCACACACACGTACCCTTCCCCCAAAAGTACTTAGCAATGTGGACACCCATCTACACTGAACCACGTGTACACCTCTCTTTAAACAAAGGCTGATGGTTGCTCTGATCTATAGCATCCTCTAGTGATTCCCCTTTTGTGGTTAAATATGAAAATATCTTGGCCATGGGCTGGTCCAGCCAAAACTGGTTTTGAGTGCATGCCCAGTGAGCTGAACTATATTCTTAAAACAAGATTTTAAGGAAAAAAGAAACTATTTACCATTTTATGCCTATGGCTAATTGGGCTTGCATATGATCAAAATCAAATGCATCGTGGGAAGGACATGTGTAATGAACAGAAGCTGACGTAACCCAAGCCTGTTGATCTAGAAAACTGAACTTACCCTGCTCCTCAGTAATCGGCTCTTGTACCTCGCAAGCTCACAAAGGAAGCCCTAAACTTGGCCTGGCTATTCTTGAATACATCTCACTCAGAACCCACGGCTGACTTGCAGTATCTACTCTGTGCTTTTGCTTTGTTTCTGAATAAAATCTCTCGCTACTCTGCTTTTTGTGTGTGGTTCTTCAGTTCTTGGTCACACACCTAAGATACTTTCTAAGTACTTGCTTTACATTTAACTTACTCCCACCAGAACAAGATGCTAATAGGGAACTCCTATGCTCTGTTAAAGGATTGTTGAGCTGAGGTACACCACACACACACACACACACACACACACACACACACACACACACTGTGTAGCTCCTCTGCTCAATGGAGGCTCTATTAGGTTGTCAACTTGACTGAATTATTGAATTGGGAGGCAGCCAGAATAGTAGCACATACTCTGGCTGTTCTGTGAGGGCAGCTAAGAGAAGGTTTACTGAGGAGGAGGACTCGACCCAATAGGTCTGCCAGAGGCCCATGTGGAGCCAAAGGGGAAGGGAGGGAGGGAGCCAGAAAGTGCATGCACTCTCCTGACAACCTGGAGGGGGACAGTTTTGCTCTTTCTTGCCTTCTGTCTATGCTGTACTGCCTCAGCACCAAGGAGTTGCTGGAGCTTGGGCTGAGCCAAAAACAAATTATTTTTCCCTTACGTTGTTCGTTCAGACATTTTTCCATGGTAATGAAAAGACCAACTCACACACAAAATGCAAGTTTAAAGAAAAATGTAAAGCCAACAGGTGCAGAGGAGGCAGTCAAATGTGGCCACGTGAGAGTCTCTCACTCTTCAGTTTTAACAGAGGACACCAATGCAGGTCAGACAAAGCAAACTGAGCTGAAATAAATGGAAATTAAAGGTGTGTGGATCTGACCCCTGGTCTCTTTTTCTGAACTCAGAATTTAGCCTCCTTGCTGTTCAGAGTAGTGAAAAGTCAGTCATTCGGCCATCTATAGTCGTCAGTTATTTCAGTCACCTAAAAATAGCTGTCAGGAGCTGGAGAGATAGCTCAGGACTCCAGGGCAGGGCCTACTTTCAAGGAGGATTCGGGGATTTCCAGCACCTACATGGTGGCTCCTGTCAGTAACTCTAGTCCTAGGGCATTGGATGCCCACTTCTCACCTCTGCAGTCAGGCACCAGACACGGATGAAATGCATATATGTACATGCAGGCAAAATACTCATACATATAAACTAACAAAAGAAAGGTAAGTATCTGCTGGTTATAGGAAGTCACATTTCTCTCCTATAGTCATTCTCCCATGCAGAACTTGGCTAAAGGACCTTTCATTGTATTTCATTGGCATTTTTCTAAATACCTTCTTTCCCAAAACATTGTTTCATTTGCTGATTTCCTCCATCTTAGGACCTTTGGCATCACTCACTTTGTAAGTGTGGTGGTCAAACTTTCATCACTGTGGCCAAGGTTAGGAGTAAAACAATCTGAAGGAAGAAGGGTATATTTTGGTTCAAAGTTTCAGAGTTCTCTGTTGTGGAATATTTAACTATGTAAAGATGTGTTGCATTTGTTTGTGCCATGGAATATTACTTTAACTGTGTAAGGATGTTTATGCTGCATTTGTTTAATTATAAAAAGATATGTTGCTGTTTCACATTGTCTGTTTACTGCACCTGATTGGTCCAATAAAAGCTGAACAGCCAATAGCTAGGCAGGAGAGGGATAGGCTGGGCTGGCAGGCAGAAAGAATAAATAGGAGGAGAGAGAAAAAAGAATGAGAGAAGAAGAAGATGAGAGAAAGAGGTAAAAAGAGGGGGAGATGCTTGGGGACAGCCAGGCAGCCACCAAACAGCAGGCACAAGAGGAGGATATACAGAAAGAAAAGGCAAAAAGCCACAAGGCAAAATGTAGATGAAGAGAAATAGGTTAATTTAAGTTAAAGGAAAAAAAAAGCTAGTAAGAAATGAGCATCAGCTAAGGCCTAACTTTCTTTTTTTTAATTTTTAATTTTTTTTTATTTTTCTCTGCTCCCCTCCCTGCCACTCCCCTCCCTCCCTCAACCCTCCCCCAAGGTCCCCATGCTCCCAATTTATTCAGGAGATCTTGTCTTTTTATACTTTCTACTTCCCACGTAGATTATATCTATGTAGGTCTCTCTTAGTGTCCGTGTTGTTTTCTAAATTCTCTGGGATTGTGGTTTGTAAGATGGTTTTCTTTGCCTTATGTTTAAAAACCACCTATGAGTGAGTACATGTGATAATTCTCTTTCTGTGTCTGGGTTACCTCACTCAAAATAATGCTTTCTAGCTCCATCCATTTTCCTGCAAAATTTAGGCTGTCGTTATTTTTTTCTGCTATGTAGTACTCCATTGTGTAAATGTACCACATTTTTTAAATCCATTCTTCGATCGAGGGGCATTTAGGTTGTTTCCAGTTTCTGGCTATGACAAATAAAGCTCCTATGAACATAGTTGAGCACATGTCCTTGTGGCACGATTGGGCATCTTTTGGGTTTTACCCAAAAGTGCTATTACTTGGTCTTGAGGAAGGTTGTTTCCTAATTTTCTGAGAAATCGCCACACTGACATCCATAGGGGTTGTACCAGCTTGCATTCCCACCAGCAATGCAGAAGTGTTCCCTTTTCTCCACAGTAAGGCCTAACTTTCATAACTAATAAGTACCTGTGTTATGATTTGGGAGCTGGTTGGTGGCCTAAAAGAAAAATCCTGGTACAGTTCTCAGTCAGTAGTCCTTGCTGCCACTGCATCTGGGTCCTGTATGAGGCAGACCATCACGGTGGCAAGAGCAGGCTAAGAGACCACTCACCTCATGGCAACCAGAAATGGGAATAAGGAGACAGACAGACAGAGAGTGGGGATAGAGGGAATAAGGTATGGGGGAGAGAGGGAGAAAGAGCAAGAGAGAGCACAAGTGCCTTGTTAACCTCTCCTCCATTCTATTTGCGTCCAGAATGTATGATGGTACTGCCCACATTCAGAGCAGATCTTCCTCACACCTCTAGAAACTCCTTAGACAAACTAGAAGTGTGTTCTACAAGACTCCTCTGTTGTAGAATATTATTTTGAGATGTGTTACATTTGTTTATCCTGTGAAATATTTGTTTAATGATGTAAAGATGTGTTATGTTCTTTCATGTTGCATTTGTTTAACTCTGTGAAGCTGTGTCACTTTGCCTGTCTAAAACACCTGATTGGTCCAATAAAGAGCTGAATGGCCAAGAACAAGGCAGGAGAAAGAATAGGCAGGGCTGGCAGCCAAAATCAAAAGGAGAAGAAATCTGGAAAGAGAGAATTGAGAAGCATGAGAAAAGAAGGGACCAGCACACAGTCAGCTACAGAGTAAGAGTGAAAGTAAGATCTACAGAAGTAAGAAAAGGAAGAAGCCAGGAGCCAAAAGGTAGATGGAATAATTTAAGAAAAGCTGGCTAGCAACCAGCTAAGCTAAGGCCGGGCATTTTAAGTAATAATAAGCCTGTATGCTGTGGGACAATGGTCTTGTACCCTGTAAAGATTTGTCACTTGAATTGGTTTAATAAAACACTTGCCAGTAGCCAGGCAGGAAGTATAGGTGGGGAAACCAGAGTAGGAGAATTCTGGGAAGCAGAAGGGCTCAGTCTGCAGTAGTTACCCAGATGCAGAGGAAGCAAGATGAAAATGCCTCACTGATATAAGGTACCAAACTACATGACTAACACAGACAAGAATTATGGGTTAATAAGAAGTCTGAGCTAATAGACCAACCAGTTTATATTTAATGTAGACATCTGTGTATTTCTTTGGTACTGAAAGGCTGTGGCATCAGGTGGAATGGAAACCTCAGTCAACAAATGGTCCCAACATGGGCAACTATATCCACATAAAATCTGAGAGAGCTTGGGAAGTAATTCCATGCACAAAAGAATAGAGTTAAGCATGGCTAATTGGCTGTAGCATTTTCTCAGTTAGGCTCTGTTTGCTAGAGGCAAGTACATTTCATTTAAGAGAGACTTCCTTTAGCTGAAAAACCTTGCATCTCTTTTAAGAGGCCCTGCCACCAAACACTTAAATGGTGTTTATGAATACCCAACAGCATGCTTCTTGGTGGTGGCAGGGACCTTGAAACTCCCTCCACAGGGTTGTATCAATAAACATGGCTCCCACTAGTATCTCAGCCATGGATCTAGACTCTCAGAAAGCTAAGGAATGGGGTGGATCCAGCTATCAAAGCCATAGATTTAATCCTAGCCACATCACTTACCAAATAAAGGCTCATATGGTCAGATAAAGAGAAATATACAGTAAAGATAGTTTCAGACAATAAAAACCCCTCTAAATGGTTTACAATGTATTTAAAAATAGATGTAGGCTTAGGAGAGCAAAGAAAAAGGATATGTACTAAAAAAGAAAGAAAGAAACTGAGTGTGGTGGCACACACTTTCAATCTGAGCACTTAGGAGGCAGAGGCAGGTGGATTTCTGTGAGTTCAAGGGCAGCCTGGTCTATGGAGTGAGTTACAGGACAGCCAAAGATACACAGAGAAACCCTGTCTCAAAAAACCAAAAATTAAAAAATAAAAGATATAGAGTTTAAAATAAAGCCACATAAAGATGAAAAATACCCAGAGAATCTGGATATTGTATGTTATTGTGCTGTCTTTGAATTGTTTGATGGCAGAGGAAGGAGCAACAGCTCCTAAAAGACATTTGATTATAAATGTTGCTGGATTAATCCAATCTATATATTTTGAAAATGCCTTGACTTCAAAATTTAAGTCAAAAGATATGTTACTTTGGAGATGAGGTTTTGTTTTGCTTCCACAGGAAATGAGAGACTGAATTCATTCTGGGTTAAGAGAAATCAGGCTTGAACAAGGAAGAACCCCCTGAAAAATTTTTGATAATTATGGGTGGCCCAGATGATCCAACATTTCAGAGGACCTCTGTTGGAGTTTCCTCTGAGTTCTACATCCAGAACAGCCTCAAGACTGCTGGCTGAGATGATCAAGCTTCACAGAATATTCCAGTCAGGATTTGACCATAATCCTGAGTTTTCTTAAGATACCCATAAGATTATCAGCACTTCCAATCAGTGGGAAGTAGCCTAGAAAACTATGCCCACATTCCCAAAATAATGAATCATGGATGTTTGTCTTTTTTTTTAGTGTGTTGGTTACAAGTTGTTATGGATAATGCTCAGGAAAAAAGCTAAGCAAAGGAGCTTAGATTCAGAGTTCTTGTTTTGAAAGAAAAAAAAAAAGGCAGAAGTGCTATGGGACCATGGTCTTGTGCCCTGTAAAGATTTGTCATTTGTATTGGTTTAATAAAATGCTGATTGGCCAGTAGCCAGGCAGGAAGTACAGGAAGTATAGGCGGGGCAAGCAGACTAGGAGAATTCTGGGAAGCAAAAGGGCTCAGTCTGCAGTCGTCACCCAGATGCAGAGGAAGCAAGATGAAAATGCCTCACTGATAAAAGGTACCA
>PVIU01013617.1:0-55162 GCA_004026605.1 Ondatra zibethicus | reverse complement strand
CTAGAGAATGGAGTCATGAGGTTCATGTAGTGGCAACATGGAAGCCATCACTGTCACTATTTAATGTCCCCTATATATTTTATAAATAGTTTGACTTTTGAACCAGTGTTCATTATAAACATCCATAAATGTAAGTTCATCTTCTTATGGGTAATTTCATTCATTTTAAATGTGTGTGTATGTGTTTGTGTGTGTGTGTGTTTGTGTGTGTTGTGCATCTGTGTCTATGTGAATCCCCAACCTGAGTGAACTAGAATTTAAAGTTTAACTCAGTAAACATGTCTAAACCCTTTTCTATTTATACTGTTTTCAACCACATCATAAGAGATTCAGAGCATTTTTAGAAATCAGTCATCATTTCTCATTTTACAATCTTTGAAAAATGAAAAATAAAAATAGAGATAAGAATCATTGCAACATCTCTAGACTGAAGATAAGTAAAATGAAGTTGAGTATAGCTCCTGAGGAGGGAAGATGGACCACCCACTCTTGGACAAACTGGTGAAAGGAATACATGCAAGACTAAGTCTACAAACAGTGAAGCCAGGGGCTCTCACAGTGGAGACCCACAGGACACCAGAAGCAAAGGTTCAGAACTATGAGGTCTCAGTAGAGTCAGTGAAGTAAAGAATAAAAAGATGTTGACATCGAGTGTGATAGTCTTGATTACTAACTTGTTATGTTGAGATGCATGTAGGGGGCTTGTAAAGCATACAGGGATATGTCTGGGATTGCAGTTCCAGAGACAAGTAACACTTAATTTTAGCAACTGGTCAGAAAAGAGATACTTAATTTGGCAGCACGAATCAATAGTATTAGTGACTGCATGGTACAAAGGCAGAAAGAAGAAGCCTATACACAAGACTCACTGTGTCACTCCTCTGGATTCCTAACTGCTAAGAGATGAGATGCTTTGTTCACAAAATGCTCCTGGCCATGATGTTCTGCTACACCATAGTGTCTAAAGTAGTGGAGCCAGCTAACCATGAACTGAAACTGAAAATTTAAATAAACATTTCACCCTTTGGTTGCTATAGTGGCAATATTCTAACACATAAATCAAAAAGTAGAGAGATAAGAAGTGATTTTTGAGAGCATAGGTTTTCATGAATTATAATGTCACTGTGTGGGTTGGAGGCAGGATGGTGGGGGAGAGTAACAAAAGAGACAAGACGGCTTGATAAGGAGGTTATTTGGGAGTTAAGGAGAAACCTGTTGCCAGGGAAACCCCCAGGAACCTTCAAGGATGACTCTCAACTAAGACTCCTAGCAATGTTGGAGGGGTGCTGAACTGGTCATCTACTGTAAGCAGAGTGGTGACTTCCCCAATTGCCATCAGAGATACTCTACCCAGTAACTAATGGAAGGAGAGGCAGAGATCCACACATAAGCACTGTGCTGAGCTCAGAGAGTATCAAGGAAGAAAGGGAGGGATTGTATCAGTCAGGGGGTCATGATGGGGGAACATATAGAGACCTCTGACCTGAGCTTGAGAACAGGGAGCCTAAATGGGAACAACCTAGACCCTCTGCATGTGTGTGACCATCATGTAGCTTGGTCTTTTAGTAAGGCTTCTAACAGTGAGAGCAGAATCTCTCCTAGCACTTAGCTGACTTTTGGTAGCTTGTTCTCTATGATGGATTACCTGATCTGGCCTTGACTTGACTTAAAGTGAGGAACTTAGTCTTGCCACAACACAATGAGTCACGCTTTGTGCAAGCCCATGGGAAGCCCCTTCTAAATGGAAATGGAGGAGGAGTGCATGGGGAGGGCTGTAGATGTGAAAGTGGAGGAGACGGGGAGAGGAAGGAGAGGAAACTGGTTGTAAAATAATATTTAATAATATTTAAATTAAAAAAGTTAAGATCATCTTCTGAATGAGTTGAAAAGTTTGAATAATGGACTAAGATTATTTCATGATAAAGGTATATTGAGGGAGGGTCAATCATACTATATATATGCTCTCAGGAAAACTAGTAAAGAGAAAAAGCTATTTCAATGAATAAAAACACTGAAGAAAATTAATGAAACTAAAGACAAAGTATAGAGGAATAAGTTAAGAATCTAGAGGGATACAGCATCAGGCAGGATGCTCAGAGGACATGTATGCTCATGTTTGTGAAACTTCTTAAGCTTGTGACAGGGTTGAAGTGCACTAGGGAATAAGTAGCCAAAGTTGATTGGTAGATAAGTTTATTGGCACTATAAGGCAAAGGAAAGTAAGTGAAAACACTCACATTCAGAGTTTGGGTAGTCCTTCATATTTTTTCAAAGTAAGATCAGTGGAAAGGTCATTGTATCTTACTCTGACAATCATTAAATATGGACCACTGCCAGAAATTGGGTGTAACGTTGTGAAAAGAAGAAACTTTGGCTTATGAAAATTCCTATAGTTGGATTCATCTAGAAACACAGCAGCAACCACTCCCCAGAGCTTCATGGATGATTTCAATGGTGCTTAACTAGCATGTACATGTGTCTTACACAGCATGCTTTTCCAGACCCTTATCATGCATAGCTGTGTTTGTTGCCTTTCCTGAAGAAATTTAGAGGAGGTTAAAGAATGAGTTATATAATGATAATCGTGAAACAGGACTCAAGCATGCTGGCAGAGGTTTCTGCCCTGCCCGGACCCCACAGTCATTCAGTCCCAAAGAAACACACAAGAGGCCTACATTAATTATAAACTGGTTGGCCTATTAGCTCAGCCTTCTTATTAACTAATTCTTACATCTTACATTGGTCCATTATTCTTTTCTATGTTAGTCACATGGCTTGGTACCTTTGTCAGTGAGGGATTCTCATCTTGCTTGCTCTGTGGCTTGGTGATGACTGTAGACTGAATCTTTCCTCTTTCCAGAATTCTCCTGTTCTGGTTGCCCCACCTTTACTTCCTGCCAGGTCACCCTGCCTACACTTCCTCCCTGGCTACTGGCCAATCAGCATTATTGTATTATTTTATTAAAATAATACAAGTGACAGGATAAAAGACCATTGTCCCACAGCACTTCTCCCCCTTTTTTAAAAAAAACAAGAACTCTAAATCTAATATCCTTTGTTTAGCTTTTTTCCTGACCATTATCATAACTGCTTGTAACCAACACTCTAAACAAAAAAAGATATCCATAGTCCATTTTTTTGGGGAATGTGGGCATAGTTTTCCAGGCAACTTCCTGCTGATTAGGGGCACTAATAATCTTATGGGGACCTAAAGAAAATTTTGAATTATGGTCAATCCTGACTGGAATATTCTGTGAAGCTTGATAATCTCAGGCAGCAGTTTTGAAACTGTTGTGGATGTAGAACTCAGAGGAAACTCCACCACAAGCACATCTGTACATCTTCATCTTTTTCTACTACCCCTTCCAGATTCCTCTCTTTCATGCTTTTCACATGAGTATAGGAGAATTTCTTAGAGGCATTCAGGCTGGTACAGCAAAATACTATAACACAATGGCTAATAAACAACAGAAATTTAATTTTTTGTTTGAATACTGGAAAGCCCAAGATCCAAGTGCCAGCAGATTTGGTATCTTGTACAGACATGTCCCAGGTTCACAGATCACCATCTTTCTCCCCTCTGACCCCACCCAAACCAGAAACAAAGCTTTATTTTACTTTTCTGCTATAGCTGCTTTGTTTTTACTTCTTTTTTTGAGATTTATTTTTTTAAATTTCATCTTACATTTCATTCACAGCTGACGTGGGATTCCACTATGTATGCTGTGAATAACATTGGTTAATAAAGAAACTGTCTTGGTCTGTGAAAGGGCAAAAGAATAGAGCTAGGAGGGGAAAATTAAACTGAATGCTGGGAGAAGGAAGGCAGGGTCAGAGAGAAGCCATGTAGCCCCGCTGGAGACAGATGCTGGAACTTTACCTGGTAAGCCACAGCCTCTTGGCAATACACAGATTAATGGAGATGGGTTAATTTAAGATATGAGTTAGAAAGAAATATGCTTAAGCTGTTGGACAAACATATTGCAAATAATATGATTTCTGTGTGATTATTTCAGGACTGAGCAGCCGGGAACAAACAAGCAGCCTCTTACAATGCACAATTCTTCCTCCCACCCTCCTCTCAGCCCCCAGTCCACCCCTCATATATGCCTCCCAACAGGTAAAGGCTCCCAAGTGTGGCACATTAAGTTGGAGCAGGACCAAGCCACACATCCCTGTATTAAGGCTGAGCATGGCATCCCACCATAAAGAATGGGCCCCGATAAGCTAATTATATGCACCAAGGATAGATCCTGGTCCTACTGCCAGAGATCTCTCAGATAGGCCATATTAACCGCTGTCTCCCAGATGCAGAGAGAGCCTAGTTCAGCTCCATGGAGGCTCCACAGCTGTCAGTCTAGAGTTCATGAGGATTGGCATCCTTACAAAAGAGACCCATAGAGCTCTTTCACCTCTTGCATTATGTGGGCCTCATTAAGAAGATGGTGATCATTAAAGATCTCATTCATGGTGCTTCTTCCTCCATGACCTACTCATGTTTCAGAGGCCTCTCTTCATAGTAACGTCACACCAAGGATCGGGATTTTAATACATGAATGTGAGGTGTTAGATACACTAATTTTATAACATAATTACAAATAAAGATATTGTTCAGTTATGGAAAACCCAAGAGATGGACAGACATTTGCCATTGTAAAGATATTATGTTCAGTTTCCAAGAGAAGGTGTTATAAGATGCCAGAGAGGCCCACACAAGGAAGTGCTAAGGTCAGTCAGGAGAAAGGAAGTGAAGAAGAAATTATAGCACAAGCTATTAACATGATTTCCATGTAACTGGATAGGTAAGGCAAAATTAACTGGTTATATATTAGCTTTGGGGAATGATTCTGCTACATTTTACCATAGAGGGGCTATTCCTAGTTGCCTAGTTCAAACCAACTTCCAATTATTCACTCTAGTTTGTTGAAAAATGTTATTTACTCTTCTCAAGTACAAGAAAAATGGAAGAGCTTCATAAAAGTTGTAGTTCCAGCATGGAATCTATGTAGGTCAGCTTCTATAGACCTAAGTAACTCCTTTGTCATCTCTTAGAATTAGCTACTTTTACAGAGAATGCTCCCGTTAGGTTAGCAAACCCTCTGTGCATAAAAATTTAAAATACAAATCAAATATGACTGGTGCAACTCCATGTGTTTCTTCCTGCAGTACCTGTTCCCTTATTTTCCAAAGGTTATTTTTCTTTAAAAAAAATTAGCCAAGATGTTCACCAAAGCCAGTGAATAAATGCATGTTTTTCATTATATATTACCTAGCCCAGAAAATAGATGCCTAATTCAGGTCAAAAAGGAGAACAAAATTCTTAGTTTATCTTCTACTTTTGATATATCAAAATTCTCTAGCCAATCCCTTTCTCATTGCTTGCTCATCTGATTACAGTGATTTTGATCAATAGACTGGAACCTGTTTGAAATATGTAGGTGATTCAAGTTCTTTTAGACTGTTCCCTAAATGTCATGAGAATTAGCATAGCCCTTCAGCAAGTGTGAAGGGGTAAACTCATAGCTGTCCCTCATGAATTCAAGTGTTTTTTTCTCTCTTCATCTCATCAGACCATTGTACCTAAGTCAGTGCAGACCTGCTTAGAAAGAACTACCACACCCAAACATAGCAGCTACAAATGTCAAAATTTGTCACCTATACCTGTGTTCCCTACCTCTGCTTTGCATAGAATAGGAAGATATAGCAGATAAAGATATGGTGGGAATCACTCTACTGGAATCTTTGAGTTTTTTAAGAGTACTATTCTTCTCAGACCTTGTTTTTTAGATGTGACTAAAATTGTCATTATTACTATCTAGGCTTTGAATGAACACAGTAGATAGAGCACATACCCATTGCAAAACTTGCATTTAACTTTCCTTACTATAGTGACTATCAACTCTCAGGTTAAAGTATATTAATCTTTTTTGTCCATTACTGCAATAAACACTTGTAAGGGATGTCTATCATTAACATACCTTCTCAGAAGTACTCTTGCCTGCCATTGAACATTTCTAACCAGTTTTGTACATGGAGTGTTGGAAGGAGGCCACTAGTTAGTTCCCAGCTGCTCAGCCACAAAATAATCACACAGAAACTATATTAATTAAAACATTGCTTGGGCCATTAGCTCTAGCTTCTTATTGGCCAATTCTTACATCTTAATTTAACCCATCTCTATTAATCTGTGTATCACCATGTGGCAGTGTCTTACCAACAAAGTTTCAGCATGTCTTATTCTGGCAGTGGCTCCATGGCATCTCCTTCTCTGCCTTCCTTCTCCCAGCATTAAAGTCCAGTTTTCCCTGACTACCTAAGTTCTGCCCTATCAACAGGCCAAGGCAGTTTCTTTATTCATTAACAAATAAAAGCAACACATAGACAGAAGGACCTCCCACACCAGTGGAGTTTCTTGCAGGTTCCCTCAGAGAAATCTGGAGTCTAGCCTCAAATGATGAACTTCTACTAACTTCATACCTGTCACAATAGTTTTGACATTCTTGACTCTTTTATTAGTACACACTACTTTAAAAAGTCTTTGTGTATGATGTCTGTTTGCCACATGACAATACCTGGTCTCTGTAGAATCAGAGGAGACCAACAGATCTACTAGAACAGGAATTATATGTGACTTGAACCACTGTGTGGGCACCAGGAATTGAACCCAGGTCCTCTCCAAGAGCAGCTAGTACTCTTAACCTCTAACCCATCTCCCCTGTTCCAGGGTCCACTACATTTTAAAGACTATAAGAATGGTGTCATGTATTTCCTGTTTCTTATAATGGTGTTCAACAAGCACACCATGAGTTAGTGCTTTCATCTTGTACTTGTTAGTATTTGGCAACTTAAGACAAATTAGACACACCTAAGAAGGGAAGAAAGAAGCTTGATAGACAGATTGACTTCATCAGATTGGCCTGCAGGCATGCATGTGGAGGCTTTATTGATTACTAACTGATGGGAAAGGATCCAGTCCTGAACATGAGGCTGGAAGCAAGCCAATAAACAATGCTCCTCCATGGACACTGCTTCAGTTCCTGCTATGAGGTTCCTGCTTAAATTCCAATCCTGACATCTTTCAATGATGGACTATGACCAAGACATATAAGTCAAATAAACCCATTCCTCCCCAAGTTGCTTTGGTATTTATCAGAGCAACATAAAGCAAACTAGGACACATAGTGATGGGTTCTTTCCAAACCAATGTCATGCTTCACCATCCCACATGCTTAGTGCCCTCCAAATCTGCTCTTCAAATTCTCTACATTCTGGTTCTGAAGCTCTGGGGCACAGGCCCAGTATTCCACAACTAAGAAAATGCTGTAAGTTGACTCTGGCTAATTTCTTATGCCACTCAGGTATTTCCAGTGTTTCCTAAAAAGAGAATTATATGAGAGAGACCTCTGTGCTGTCCAAACAGAAGATTGGAATCCTAGGCTTCAAAAGCAAGTATAGGGTGCTTCTACAGGTCCTGAACTGACAGTGGTCTGAAAATTCAAGATTTTCAAGTACATTAAGTCAGATATTTCCATCTCATGCCTCAGAGTTAAGCAATTTTGCCATCAATATGCTAGCTAAGTCTTTCCAACAGTAGGGCAGACCACTCTCTGAGAGTGATTCTGTCCATTGAATGAGTCCCATGCTTTAACCTCAGTATTCTAGCTGCTGAGATGAAAGTCTTTAGATATGCAATGGTTTTAAAGACCACCACACTTCAGATGACATCATAAATTACCTTCTCATTTTCATTTTTTCTTCTAATAACACCCAGAAGGAACCAGATTACTTTACACTCCTTACATTAATTTGTTCAAGCATCTGTTTTCAAAATATTATTGTCCAAAAATGGGTTTAAATAGATGGTTTCATACTAAAATGACCATGTAACTAAGGTCATTTCACTTGTCTTCACTATAAATACCTCTGATAAACTGTGTTGAAACATTTCTATGCTTTCTACTAGGAAACCTCAAGTTTTAGAGGTACGAATGATGATGAAGAAACAACTCTGTGGAGAAAGAAAAAACTGCAGACCACACACACACACAAAACTTGTTTCCAAAAGAATATATTCATTTAGAATTTATTTATTTTGTATTCAACGTCTACTTAAATTTCTACTTGAGATTGAAGGTCATTGGAAGTCACGTTTTCCCACATCCTCAACATTTTAGCTAAGGAGATTGAACTGCATGACAAGTAAATGGGCTTCTGGGTAAACTATACCATCAAACTGAGATGTCAGAATGGGAGCTCATCTCCACTCAGGTGTCTCAAGATGATTTCTCATTTTTTATTGCTTAGTCAGAAAAAGAGTTCAAGATTTACATTTGAATGTAAGAATTTCAGGGTCTTCCTATTTCTTAAAAAACAGTATGTTTCTTTGAGAAAACACTGTGTCCTATCTGGCTAGCCTGGAACCTGCTATGTAACCCATGCTGACCTTGGACTCACAGAGATACATCTGTATCTGCCTCCCAAATGCTGTAATTGAAGATGTGCAACACCATACCTAGCAAAAGAGGGCAATATATCTTTAAATAAGCTGTTTCTTAGCAATCACCTCTATAAGCTTGTCTTCAAGCCTGATGACTCCAGTCCTCATGCACACTTTGGAAAACAGCACATCCTGAATGGGAAGTCAACTATGATGTACACTGACTTAGCTTTCTAGTGCTGTCTACTGTGATTCATGATTTCTTTCTCTCCTAAATATTGGATTGCTAATGTTCTCTTAATAGTGGACAGTATATAATTTACCATGTCGTGATTTTCTCATTGATTGGTTTGAGGAACTTCAACTTGTTCATTCAGTTCGTTGGGTATTCTCAGCACAGGAAACACCTTTCAGATTCAAGTTTTACATATTTTAGCAATTATTGTCAGTTCAGGGACTTTTGCATTTAGGCAATTTCAAGAGAGTCTAATTTTAAAGATCTAATGAGAATCATGAAAAATAATTAAAACTTGAACCTCAACCTCAGGAGTGATAACAGTTTTTTTACTCTAAAAGCAAACTTAATTATTTTGTTTATTCTGCTTTTCTATTGCTAGTCTTCATCTCATTCAAAATGTTATATGATTTACACATAATTTTTGTGAACTTTCTTATGCTAATTAATTTTGTTTCTTCCTTCCATTTAATTCTTTTATGAATAATTATTTCAGTGGAATAGGGATGCTTTTGTTCCATTTTATGCAAACAGAAATCAATTTGTAAATAGGTGAGTGTTAAATGACTATTTAAGTCAGGAGTTGCCCCTTTTTTAGGAATCATGTTTTAATCAAGGGGACTTTCTGTCTCTTATGGTACAGAATTTCTTACAGTTAAACTTCAAATTAAGTGGTGTCTCCCTGTGCCCTAAATAATATTTTGAATTACAAAGATTTTTATTCAACAGTGAAATATACTTACCATTCACAGAGGAATATTTAAAGGATTGGCATACTGAACACATTTTATTATAGATAAAAAGTAATTGGTCACTAAACTTTTTAATATTCACTAATTCCTTTGGACATAAAAGTTAAAATGTAGAATCATAAAATTTATAAAATTTAAGACACTATCAACCCCTTTTCTGCAAATGTCTTCATTTCGCTTTTGTTTTAAAGGCTGGGTAAAATTTCCCTGTGTGAATATATCACCTTTTCTTAATCTATATATCTGTTAATGGATATCTAGGTTGGTTTCATTTCCTACCGTATGTGAATAGTAAAGCAATAAACATAGATGCTCCCAAAAATAGTTAAAAAAGTAGCCCATACTAGGAAGAAAAACACTGCATGTTTTCTCTCATGCACACATGCTACATATTAATTTTCAGATACATGGAATTATGTGTATATGTAACTAGTCAATGATTAGTGACAAAAGGGTCTTAATGTGGGGGCATAGCATATTAGATATATGTGAAATAAAGGTGGAAAGGGACTCTGGGGAGATGAGTTTCAGTAAAGTGTAAGCATAAGGCTCTATAATCAGAGCCCTAACACCAGCCTAAAGGAAGAGGCCAGGTCCTATGGCTCATGTTGGTAATTCCAACACTTGGGGGGTTGGCAGGTACATTTCTCGAGATCTGGATTCAGTTAGAAACCCTATTTCAAAATGTAAAGTGGAGAAAGGTTGAGGAAGGTATCCAGTGTTGAATTCTGGGATATATATGAGAGGATGCACACACATACACACACACACACATGCATGCACACACACTCACGCACACATGCACACATGTAAAACATACACACACACACAGTGGGGAACTACTAAGGTGAGAATGGGGACTGCAAGTGTTGGGGGCAGGAAGAGAGATGGATGATGAGAATTGGAGGTAGGAGGATGTAAAAAACAACAGTGAATAAATAAAAGCAGTGTTTATAAACCATAATGAAGGGCTTCATTATTCACACTAATTTAAAAAGAAACAAATAAAATTTAAATAAATTAAAAGTATTTTAATAATCTTGAAGGTAGAACCTTATCTAGCCCAAACAATGTATACATAATTTTAAAACATAAGCTTGGACCCTTGAGTTCATCAGATCAAAGACAAGTTGGATGAGTTTGTTTCAACCATGCTCCAGTTCTGTTCATGTATCTTTAGTTCATAGGTACAATGTGTTAGAGCTTACTTAAAATAATTATACTCTTTTCGTTTTGTTTTTTCAAGACAGGGTTTCTTTGTGTGGCCTTAGTTGTCCTGGAACTAAGTAGGTAGATCAGGCTGGCCTAGAATTTACAGAGATTTTCCTGCTTCTGCCTGGATGATAGGAAGCTGCTGAAGCCACATGGCTTTTGGACACTAAGAACATAGCACAGCCTTTATCTAGAAGAGCCCCATTGGCAAGGATGGGCTCAATGGCCATGTGGAGAAGGGTGAAAACTTCTCTGGGATTCTAAGGATGACCTGGGCATAAGCCAAGTTGAGCAAATTTTCAAAGGCCAAGTGTTGTTACCAGTATTCTTAATATATTTCGGGTTCATAAATAAATATACATCTTTAGAGGCCATTTGTTATTTTCTAGTATTTAATAAAGGCAGGGAGAGTCAGACCAATGGTGACCTGACTGGGGTATCTGAACACAAGAAGATAAAACTTCCTTCTTCAGTCTCAGAAGTCAACACAGAATTCTATAACCCATTTTAGGGAATGGAGTAGGCCTAGACTGTTGGCATAAAAAAGAGTTCCACAATAGCCTGAAATGAAGTATAACAAAGGTTTATTTATCTGGGAATAAACTCACAGAAAAAGTAGCATTCTTGCAATCTGTAATCCTCTGTGAGCACTTCGAAATGGAACTGAACCCAGCATCCAAGAGGCTTGTGTACACTTTATGGCTGTATGTGTAGTACATGAGACTATGCCAAAAGTGGGCTGGTATGATAAAGGCTATTGGTGGAAGGAGTTCCCACAGCACCTCCCTTTTTGTTTAAATAAGAGCATTCTAAGCCTAACGTAAAACTATATACAATAAAAACAAATATCAAGTATTGTTCGGGGAGAAAAAGCAGCAAAAACATACATAAAAATTAGAATTACAACCAGGGTGAACAACATCAAACAAGATACATGTGCTAAATGTTTCCTACTTAAGGAAACTAAGTTTTATATTAAAAATGTCTTGATTAAGTTATGAGAGGAAAGTAATTTTGACTGTCTAGACTTCAACCCCATCAAAGACCTGAGAAGAGAAATAATATTATGTGAGTAAACATGAAGTGCAATCAAGCAATTTCTAAAAGGTGCAAGAAGTGACAGAGACAACTAGCTATCTGGGCAATCATCCAAAATTTCACTTGCAATGTTGGGGCAACCAACTTTGGCTAAGGCCTAGACTAACTGACAGACCATTTTCAAAGGTAGGAAAATTTGAAAAACCATCTTATCCTGTCTTGGCAAGGTTTGGCAGTATTTTTGCTTGTATCCTGCTTTCCAGTCTAGACACCATGCATTTTTTCAGTGTTCAAGGCAGGAGCAGTTATTTGCCCAATGGGTATTTTTGCTAAGAAGAAAACAAGCTCCAAGTGGAGTGTCTTCAGTACCCAACATTCTCTTGGGAACAGATTGGTGCTACCAGAAAAAAAAAATGTGGCTACCAAGAAGCTGTGCTTGGCTCCTATTTTTGTGATTGGAGCAATCACGTTTCATGTCAGCAGAATCCTAAGTTGTTTAAATGGCATATTCTACAGTTCTTTGGAGTGTTTGAAGATTATCTATCTAACTGAAATATATCTCTGTATATCTAGAAAACCTAACTAAAATGACTCCAAGTTTGACTATTATAAATAACTATTAATCTATAATTTTAAATTATACATTAAATTTTTAAATGAGCTGCACAAACACAATACCTTAAAAAGACAGAAATACATATACACAGTGTAACAAAATCAACCTTTAATTTGTAGCAATAGACCAAGATCCATACCAATGCAAAGTATTTATCTCTATATCATATTCCCCCTTTAATTGAGAACACACATTTGTAAAACATTATTTTTGGAAATTTGTGCATTTTCTCCAAACTGCTTCCTGCTGTTTGTTGGGTGAAGTATTTTTAGGGTTCATGAAGATCATTCAGAGGGTCTTGTTCCATGAAATCAAATTAGCCTTGAAGGACTCCACAGGTTCTCATCTTTCATGAAAACAAAAACAGAACCTCTTTTCCAAAGCAACATATCCTTAGACTCAAATTTTGAAGTCAAGATACCTTTAAAATATATATGTTGGTTTAGCTTAACAGCCATACAATCAAATGTCTCTCTGTACTTAGCTCATTTACAGTCAAAGAATTTAAAGAAAACACAATGATATATATAATCCAGACTCTAAGTTTATATTCTGTCTTTATATTGCTTATTTTTCTTTACTCTTTAATCTATAACTGTTTTTACTCTGTCTCTTTAAAGACTTTTTTATTTTTTAAAACTATTTCTTTTTATACCTGTCTATACTTTTTTTTCTTCTCTCTTCCAATCCTAGTTACATTTTTTTTTAATACACTGTAAACCATTTAGAGTTTTTATGTTCTTTGTTTTTTTGGGTTTTTTTTTTTTGGTCTGAATCTGTCTTTATTGTGTATCTGTAATCATTTTCTGACCAGGAGCTCTTCTTAAAATGCTAAGTGGCATGGCTAGGACTAAAGCTGCTTTGCCTTTTGGCCCTACCAAATCCAACATGGCAGAGGCACATTCACTGCCAGCTCTGCAAGCCATGTTCACTGCCCCAGCTCCAGGGACACAGCTGGTCTATGTCACCATTAAGCAGCTAGTAGCATGCTGCTCACAAACCCCATTTAATTGTTCTGTAACAGGACCAGCAGGAACTAGGAAGATGGTCTTAAAGAAGCCACACTCCTGCTTGCAGCCAGCAAACAGAATCTATCAGAAAAAAAATATGTGGCTACTAAGAATTTGTGCTTGGCTCCTATTTTTGTGGGTCTAGAAGCCCTCATTTTTTTCCTCATGCTTTCTTAGGCTTTATGTGGATGTACATTGCTGAACATTGGGCACCAATTTGTTGGCATATAAAACAGTTCCACAAAGGCTGAAATGGAGTATAACAAAGGTTTATTTATCTAGGGATAAACTCACAGAAAAAGTAGCAATCTGCAGTCCTCTGTGTATGCTGGAAACTGGAACTGAATCCAGCAACCAAGAGGTCTGTACGTGTTTTTGTCTGCGTTTATATATGAAACCACACTCAGAATGGGCTGGTATCTTAAAGGTTATTGGCTGAAGAAGTTCCCACAGCACTAGACCACAACTCAAACATCAGCCATGCATCTCAATTTTTGTTTTATTGTGTTCCAGTGAAACATGACCACTTAATTTAACAATACACTCTAAGACTGACTATCCCCTGAACGAAAAGAGTATTCAAAGATTCAAGAAACTCTGCAATTTCACCCTGGAATTAAAATTCCCTTGTAGCTGCTTCTACAAATCTACCAATCTAAGATTGCCTAGGTTCCTTATCTTGGCATGTCAGTTTGTAGGACTTTTTGTCTTATTTTTTGAATTTTTTATTATTATTTAATTAAAATTTTATATGCTAATCCAAATTCCCACTCCCTCCCTTCCTCCTGATTCCTCCTCCTTCCCACCACCTTCCCATGGGTAGTCAAAAAGTCTAGCACAACACTTTGAGGCGGGGCCAATCCCCCACACTTCCCACTAAACATAGGCTGAGCAAGGTATCCCTCCAAAGAAAATGGGGTCCAAAAAGTCAGTTCAAGTATTTGGAATAAATCCTGATCCCACTGCCGGTGTTCGCTCAGACTGTCTCAGCCATATTCAGAGGGTCTAGCTTGGTCTTACGCTGGTTCCTCGCTGTCAGACTAGAGTCAGTGAGCTTCCATTTTTGAACTACAGATGCTGACTGAAACCATTACCACCTTGATTGACAAATTCCTATTTGATGATTACTTTTTAGCTGAGTGAGTTTAATTCTAAACTCAGTTGGTTTGATGACTAAAATGAGGTGACTCAATGTACTTCAAATCAAGACTGGGTTAACACATACAATTTACTATCAGAATGTTACCTCTTCTGTCAAAAGTTCCCTGTGTCTTGATTTTAGGGTTGGTCCTACCTCCCACACTTCCTGCATCCTTTGGAAGAACAGATTAGTGATGTATCCAGAAATAGGAAGTTGATGTCTAGAGACTAAGTTTGGGGAATACACAAGACCAATAATGTGTGTTTAATTTAAAAAAAAATCTATGATCGTGGGATTATTAAAACCATCTTACACTTTAAAAAACAAAAATGAAGCTCAGAAATCATATATAATGTGGCAGAACAAAATATCTAATAAGCTGTCAGTACATGATGATGTGTCTGACTTCTTGGAGACTTCTCTCACAGCCCACAACAGGTTCTCTACAATTACAACATCAGTAAGAAAATGTCTGGCTTCTTTGTCTTGTTTTCTTGTACATTGTAGAAAGAACTACTCCTTTGGTTGGTTGGTTGGTTGGTTGGTTGGTTGGTTGGTTGGTTGGTTGGTTGGTTTTCTAAATAAATCTTGGCCATTGAATCTGAATTTTCTGGACTTGGCTACTCACTGGGTAGCACATTACCTGCACATTCATCCTGATCATCCTGACTTTCAGAGCAGCCAGATGAGAAAAGAACATAATAGTTAATAGTGTTGATCTGGACAAATGTGAACTCAAGTTCTGGCACTATCACTCTGGAGTATGTAACTAACCTGGGTTTAGTTACTTAATGTCTCCCCATGAGGCTGTGCACGTAAAGCTCTCAACTGGGCCTTTGAAGTGATGAAAAACAAGTGCTCAGTAAACACAAGTATAGTGGGGCTACTGTTTTGTAATTACCACCCATCGTTATTATGTTCTTCCAGTGTACCCTCCTAATCCTGTGTTCTGAACTCATGTCAAACAGGGAGAAGGGCAAATAAAAGTTAGGCAAGCAACATTAAAAACCCAAGAACAGAAACAATAGTTCTTTCTTTTCTTCATAATTCTCACTAAAACTGCTGTCAAGAGAAGAAAACACATAGGAATGAAAGGTGGATTAGTGATTAAAAAGTGGGGATACAGAATCACACTCCAACTCTTTCCTTTGTATTCAAGGCATCTCTTACATCTAGTAAGCCCTGTGAAACAGAAAAAGAACAAATGACTAATGAATATAAATGCACAAGTTACTTGAAACCAGATTGATGAATGAAACGTTGAGCCAGAATTTACTAATGAAATGCAGAAATATCTCCTTTGGATGGATTTCTAATATTTACACGAGAATAATTTTAACCACAGAGCCATAGGCACTTTGCATTCTATTAGGTAGACCAGTCCAAAATTCATTTTCAGAAATCAAGCATATATTTGCTTAGTGACCATGGATAAAACTCAGACTACGCTTTTCAGAGTGCTCACCTTGGTCATCATCACCTATAGAGCCGATGCCTAGTTAACTAATGAATGCTGTGTCCAAAACAAACAAACAAACAAAAGACTGATAAAAGATTCTGAGCAAAAGTCAGTTCACTTGTGTCCTTATCTCAGTATTTTGTGACCTGAGGTAGATTGCAGGCTATCTCTGGCCTCATTTCTTACCCATTAAGCAAGAATTATAATAGTATCACTCATGGGATTTTGTAGTTAACAAATCACTCTCCCATATATTATCCCATTTCATATATTAGCATCTTTCTATCCCAGCTCCTTAGGTTGCTGTGGAGATAAACATATTAAAAGGTATAAAAGCTTTTGTGAAGTTAGAGGCCAGAAAATCTCATGCAGCAATAACGTTTTGACAATATAATTAGAAAATACTACACAGAAGAACTATATTCCCAATGCTTAATGGGAGTGTTCTTAAACCATTAACACAGACCTTTGCTGGATATTTATGGAACACTTAATTTGCTCTGATGAATTCATCATTAAGCCAGCCAGCCAGCCAGCCAGCCAGCCAGCCAGCCAGCCAGCCAGCCAGTTTTCTATAACACAGAGGTCAGAACCTTTAATGGAGAAGATCCCTGTTAGCTACCTTCTCCAAGGCAGTCTCTAGTTCACTCTGAACAATAATAATGTGGCACTTTATTCCTAGGAAGCCATGCAGTGTGAAATTGCTTTGATTTTACTCTTCCCCACTGGTATAGTAAATGGGGATTCTTTGCCAATGATTCATAAAACACTATGCCACACACATATAGGACTTATTCTGAGATTAACTGTGATGTATGCAGTCATTAAAACAGCTTGGTGCTTTCCAATTCTTACCTTCTCTCTTTAGGTTTATGATTTAAAAAATATTTACATAATGAGAAGCACATAATTGTAGGCAGTTTTCTCTAAAATATGCAGCAAAAATACAGCTTGAGAAGTCCTAGACTTGGAAAGGAAGCAGACTACTTTATCTTATTTGTAAAAACTTATTAATCTAAAAATCAATTATTATTATTATTAGCATGCACTACAGCAGTATTAAGCAGTCAGTGCCATTTGGGGTCAGTTACTAATGCATTACAGACTTGCTCTCTGCTATTGCCATTTTTATGTTTAAAATTACTTTTGTGTTTGTATGCATATATGCATATGTGAAAATAATTATACATGTAAGCACAACTATGTTCATAAATGTGCTTGCATGTTTCTGTGTACACATGTGCTTATGTGTATGTGAAGGCTAGGAGAGAGCAATGTAATCCCTTACCCATGCTATTCTCTGATTCTTGTGTCTACAGTTCAATCCAATAAAAACATCAGCAAATTAAACAGGAGTTTGTCAGAATCCTGGTTTTGATTTATCATAACTCCTCATGTCTGAGGTAAATAGAAATTGTCTCTCCCAGAAAAGTCATACATTCATAGAAGTCGGGTATCAATTTTGAAAATACATTGAAGGGATTCAAATTCAAAATGCTGAGGATATGATCACACTCCCATTTTCATTCTAGGATTATTCTTATTTAAGCAAATTAAATAACCATAAATAGAGTAATGGAGTAAAATATGTAGTATATTTAAGAACATAATACTATTAAGTTTTAAAATATCTATAAAGTGTTGCCATTTGTTTGGATGACTATAGTGTAAGGTGGACACAGAAAGAAAAACAGTTCATGATCTCAATTATATGTGGAATCTAAAGTAGTCAAACTCATAGAAATACAGTGTGGAACTGTGCTTCACAGAGACTAGGTGTGGACAGGGGAAAGGGAACATTGGTCCAAAGGTAAAAACAAAACAAAAAAATCAAACAAACAAAAACAAAAGCTTAGGCAAAAAGATTAAGTCTAACATTTGTTTAATAATAAGATATTGTCTGTTTCAAAATCATGGAAAGGTGATTCTTAAGTGCCCTAATCACAAAGAAATAAGTCCAGTAATAGATAATGCTAATTTTGCCTCAACTGTTCATGCACAAAGCATAGCTGTAAATGACATCCCATGGTAGTTCCAAAATGTATACACATATATGCCAATTAAAAGTAAAATAAAATGTTTATATCTCATTTCAATTATTCAGGACAAATTGGACCCTAAATCCATAAAGAATATGTGAGCCTTAGAATGAAAGGGGTCTCTCTACAAAAAAGAAGATAAATCAAGAAAGCTAGAGTGCAGTGTGTTTGCAGGGCCAGGATGACTAGAAGGAACAGGGGAGTGGTTTGATTGTGCTTCTCAGAAAACTTCATTCTTGCAGACACTCGGTGTTGGAGTTGAAGAGAAATAGTAGAATTGAAGACCAAAACTGCTTGGAGTTGCTGGAGCATGGCAGGAGAGGAAGTTGGTGACCAAATCTTAGACACTGAACTCCACTCAAGTTGAGATCATAAATTTTATAAGGTCATTCTGGGAAATTATGTGACTTTACTAGTGTTATCAGACTATACTTGGGTGAGGAGAACAATACCAAGAAATAATTGTCATGGGTTGTGATTTTTCTAGAAGGGGTGTGATAGAAGGGAGCCGAGACAAGGATGCTAAAGGTGATAATAGATTCAACCTTCAAGGATGGAAGACATTGGCACTTATTTTTCTTGAAGTGGATAATGATAAATGGTCTGACTATAGTTTAGGGCTTTTACACTAGCTGTTTAACAACCAGTCTTTACACATCAGTTTTTCCATCAACAACAACAAATCCGTTTGTCATAATATTATTTTCATCTTTTTTTTAAGTTGGGGCTCTCAGAGAGGAAGAGCTGGATACCAAATACAATACAACTAGGACTCAGTAGAACCAGGGCTCAACCAAGATGACTACTTGAGTTTAAGAAATCCAGAAGGCAAATAAAATTAATGTGCCTTGATGAAAGTTATCAGTAAAAATTTTTCCCTGTAAATGTCTATCTCCATAGAACATGCATACACTTTTGAAGATGCAAAGAATTCAAATGATAAAAATTCATAGATCAAGATTAAGGACATTATTAATTCCAAATGGGCTATTGTCAGACAGTAATACTTAACAGCTGTGAAAGTCCTTAGTGAATCCAAATAAGTTTTATAAATGTTATCTCAACAATCAAAAAAATTGTATGAAGTAGGTAGTTGGTCATTTGTGTTCTCTTGGTTTCCAGAGTTAAGGGATTTGAAGAGTTTTCTAACTACTGGGTTTTGCCCTTAGTTTTTGTTTGTGAAAACCAATGAAAACTCAAACTGGTAGCAAATATATTTATAGCAAGCTTATATTTTACATATGATGAACATTCTAAAACGGTAGGCCCAAAGTTAATAATGTCACTTTCACTATTTTATTATTGATGCTATCAGGACAACACGTTCAATGTTGAAATTATTTTTTCTTTACTTTTGGAGAAAAAAGGATCTGCTCCCTTCTTATAAGTCAGCCGGGCTGATACTGCAAAATATTTCAACATCTCTTTCATGTGCGATTTGACTCCCTTTGAATCTCTTACTTTGCAGTGGTCACAAATTGACTCTTGAAGATCTTCTTTCCAAAACGCCTGACACAAGCTTGTTGATCCCCATTTCTCTCTGGACACCACCATTGTTTTTTTTTTTTTTTTTTTTTTTTATGATCAAACACAGATACACAGAAGTAAAGAAATAGGGAAAAGGCAAATTGAGTAATGCTTGTCTATGGAATAGGATATAAGGAGAGTATAAGATGTAAACGGAGGAAGAAAGAACTACAAAGACAACCAATAAAACAGGGACATTTGAAGCATGATTAATAAAAACTCAGAGAGAGAAATTGGGGTCCAATGTGAAGGTCAGAAAAGCAAAGCATCCAGGCACTGGCTCTTACCTCAGTCCAATCTGGCAATCCTGCCTCCAGGAATCTCAGAATAAGGCTGTGCCTGAGAGCTGTTTCCTTCCATTTTATAATCCTCTCTAGGGCTGGGATTAAATGTGTGCACCACTGGGATTAAAGGCATGTAGAGCCTGGTTTCTATGGCAACCAAACTGGCTACCCGGATTAAAGGTATGTGTTACCATGCCTGGTGTAAGGCTGACCAGTGGGGCTGTTTTACACTCTGTTCAGACAAGCTTTATTTATTAAAATATAAGTGAAATGCCACTAAGACATTTATTTCCCCTTTCACCACAGACTTTGGCTTTAGCAAAATTGCTAATCCAGGCAGATTATTTTAATCTCTTCTATTCCTGACTAATAAGAAATTTTGTCATGTACAACCTCTCATTGAGGCTAAAAGGGTTTAAACAGGTATTTAAAATGAGTTTAATTTTTATTAATTTTATTGATATCATTAATTCTGTCTGAAAAAAATCTCAATATTACTGTTTTTTTGTTTTAAATAGAATTTTGGAGCTTTGAAACAAATAACGTTGATATATCTGAAAATATCTTACAATACGTATTTTACTTTGTGGAGCTAGTAAACAAAGGAGAAAGCAAAATGATGCCAAATGATAATGTTAAACCTAATGAACCAGAAATGACAGTTATTAGAAATCTGGTTCCAGTAACTCCAGCTCCTGGCTTGCATCTCTGTAATTGTAGAGTAAGAATACAGTATTGATTTAAATGGAAGGGCTTTGAGCTTCTGTATACCTCAGGCTTCATCTAGTAATAGTTGATTAGAAAGACAATCAGGATTAAGAGAATGCTAAGTGTAAGAAAGAAAAAAAAGTAGCAAACAACCATTGAACAGTTTCTATTTTTCTTTGTGAATTTTTATTGTATTGCTTAATAGAAATCTTAGTTTTCTTTCTGTGTTTTTTTTTGTTCGTTTGTTTGTTTGAAAATAGATTCTTCTTTTATACAGCACATTCTGAACAGTTTGCCCTCCCTCCACTCCTCCATTCCAGCTCTACTCATTCTCCCATCTTTCTCTCTCCCCCGATTCACTCCCCTACTGTATCCTTTAGAAAATAGCAGGCCTCCAAGAAACAACAAACAAACCAGACAAAGCAAAATACAATAAGAGAAAGAAAAAGCTCTCACATTAAAGCTGGACAAAGATACCCAGCCAGTCCCGCAAGTTCTGTGCCACCATTGCCCCAGCATATCTTTCAGGCAGGACAGATCATATAGGTCAAAGGTTCTGTGACTGGATTGGTGTTCAGGTTTCTGTTTTGGTACCTGCATAGTAGAAAACTGTTGTGGGAATTTTGCAACAGCCAATTGTATTTGGGAGGCTTGGCCCAATGGGCATGGTCCTTTCTGGGGATACATGACATGGTAAGAATTGGGGAAGAGATTCACATACTCTCTCGGACTGTGGAGGGCTCACTGGAAGCAGCGGCTTGATCACTTCCCCGTCCTCCCCAATTGTCTTGGGAACCAGAGGATCAGCAGCTGAAATAGTAGCAGGGTTGCAGCCTTGTTCTCTATTGAGTCTACTTTATAATCCGTACCTGTTTAATAAACCTAAATTAATCACAGAGATCCCTCCCTCATTCCCTTCCCACACCAGAGAGACTAGAACATAGGGCTGAAGACTCCCGAGCAATCACCATCTCGACTTCTCCACATTCAATGAGCTGCGCGGATGATGTCCTCGGCAATGGCGCAATACTCCGTCCTAGCGTCAGCCTGATTTGTTTGCGGATCTTCATGGGACCACTTCTGCCAACAACTCAAATAATGCAAACCAGTGTCAGCACTGGAAGCCTTGCTCGGATATAAAAGATGGACATTTGAGACTCCATATCCTCCATTACTTGGAGTCCTCACTAGGATCAACCAGATAGATTCCAGAAAGTTTCCACACCACTCCCCAAAGTCCTCCAATTCCTGAAGTCTCTCTCACCACTCTCTTCCTCCAACCCTCCACCCCCACCGACCCCTCACACCAACCTGATCCTTCCTGCTTTGCTCCTTACCTGTCCTGGGTCCTTTTCCCTGTTCACCACAAAATCTATTCTATTCGCTCTTTGAAGAGAGATCCATGCATCCCTGCTATGGCCCTCTGAGTCTGTGGATTGTAACTTAATTATCATTTACTTTAGAGCTAATATCCACTTATAAGTGAATACCTACCATATTTGTTTTTCTGGATCTGGGTTATATCACTCAGGATGATTATTTTTTTCTAGTTTCGTTCATTTGACTACACGTTTTATGTTTGCTTTAAAAAAAACAGTTGAATGATACTCAATTGTGTAAGTCAACTTTTCCTTTATGCATCCTTCAGTTGAGAGACATCTTGGTTGTTTCCAGTTTTGGCCTATTATGAATCAAGCCACCATGAACATAGCTGAGCAATGCCCATGTGGTAGGATGGAATGTCCTTCGGGTAGATGCCCAAGAGTGGTACAGCCGGGTCTTCATCAATTTCCAATTTTCTGAGGAACCAACATAATTGTTTCCATAGTGGCTGAACAAGTTTGAATTCTTTCCAGAAATTGAAGAGTGCTCCCCTTCCTACATGTCCTGTTACTTGCATGTTTGATCTTAGCCATTCTGACAGATAGAAAATGAAACCTTAAAGTCATTTTGATCTACAATCCCATGATGGCTGAAGATGTTGAATTTCCTTAAGTGTTTTTCATCCATTTGAGAGTCTTCTATTGAGAATCATCTGTTCAGAACTGTACCCCACTTTTATTTGGATTATTTGGCTTATTAATATCTTGTTTGTTGAACTCATAATATATTTAAGTTCAGTCCTCTGTTGAATGTGGAGTTGGTAAAACTATTTTCCCATTTTGTAGGTTGTTACTTTGCTTTGTTTCATTAATGGTGTCCTTTGCTTTACAGAAGCTTTACAGATTATTGAGGTCCCATTTATTAACTGATGATCTTAATGAATACACTATTGGTGTTCTGTTCAGAAAGTTCTCCTCTGTGCTGATGTGTTCAAGGCTATTTGCCCCCACTGTCTTCTGTCAGGTTCAGTGTATCTAGTTGTATTTTTAGGTCTTTTTGACCAAGTCTTCATTTTAACATAATATAATTTATAAGAGTCCCCAAGTAATGGAAAATTAAGTGGCATCTCTATAATTTTATCTGTCATCTAGACATTATGTTCATTTCCAAATCTTAAAATAAATGTTCAGTGCCTGTTTATTCACATGTACCATCTGATAACAGTTTTCAGTAAGTAGCTAAGCAATATATACCAGTAGTGACATCTACTGAAGTTAGCTGTGTTTTCTTTTACAGACAGTTACAAATATCTTAATCATTGCAGTGCATTCTATTTAGATGAAAGTGTCTTTTTACTTTTTTGTTGTAGGAAGGCCACTTGTTTGTTCCCAGCTGCTTTGCCCCAAAATAATCACATAGAAACTATATTATTTGCAATACTGTTAGGCCAATAGCTTAAGCTTGTTTCTGGCTAACTCTTACATCTTAAACTAACCCATTTCCATTAATCCGTGTATCGCCACGTGGCTGTGGCTTACCAGGTAAAGTTCCAGCCCCAGTGTCTGTCTCTGGCAGGGATACATGGCTTCTTTAAAATCTGCCTTATTTCCCTCAGCATTCAGTTCAGTTTTCCCTGCTTACCTCTATTCTGCTCTGCACAGGCCTAAAACAGCTTCTTTATTAACCAATGTTATTCACAGCATACAGAGGGGAATCCCACATCATTTTTAATTTTTATTTAATATAGGGTATTTTTACAAATACATCTTGATATTTCTTTCCTCCCTGCCACTACTTCTGCCAGATCCTACCTATCTCTTTATGCACCCAACTTCATGTTGTCTCTTCCTCTCTCCCTGAAAAGCAAAAACAAAGGTCAAACCAAATAACAAACAAAAATCAATTAGAAAAACAAATAAATTAAACAAACTATGGGGTCCATTTTATGTTGGTCAACTCTTCCTGGGCATAGACCTGCTCTGGAGTATGGTTGATATACTCAGTGGCATTCCATTGGAAAAAAAATAAAGTTTTTCTTTACCAGAAAATAATTGCAAACTGCTTCTTGGAAAGGTGCTGGACTTTCTCTCCATATCCCTTCACCAGTACAGAGATTTTCTCCAGTTTGAGCTTGTGATGATCTTATTAGTGCTGCCACAGTCTCTGAGTTCACATGTGTATCAGTCCTGTTGTGTCTGAAAGATGCTGTTTCCTTGAAGTCATCGCATCTACTTTTACAAATTTCAAATTTCCCTTTCATAGATCCCTGAGCCTTGAGAAAAGAGATTTGATAAAGACATCCTATTTGAGGCTGAGTGCTCCAAAGTATCTCACTCTCTATGTAAATTACCATGTACTGAAAGAATGAATTCTCTGATAAGGGTTGAGTATTGTATAGATCTATGGTTAAAGCAATATGCCATTAGGAATAATTTTATTGTTGTGTTACATTAGCAGAGTATTATTATTTTTTTCTCTAAAGCCCATAGCTGCCTAAGCTCAGATTTGTCCTCTTTAGAAGTATCAGGGATGAGTTCCATTGCATGGAATGGACCTTAAATCGAGCTGAAAAGTGGCCTGTTACCCTCATAATATTTTTGTCACTATTGTACCAGTATATCTTGCAAGCAAGTTGACGTTGTAGGTCTCAGATTTTATAACTGGGTGATATTGCTTAAAATAAGACAAATTTATCAATGAAATAAAATTGAAGACCCAGACATAATGCCACAAACCTAAACATGCCTTATTTTTCACAAATAAGCAAAAAAATATACCCTGAAGAAAACACAAGTGTCCTCAACACATGGTGCTGGTCAAACTTAATAACTACATGTAAAAGAACAAAAAGATATCCATATATATGTATCACTCTGGATAAAACTTACTTCAAATAGATCAGTTATTTCAACATAAGACCAGATACCATGAATTTGATAGAAGAAGAAGTGGGGAATAGACTTGAATTCACTGTCAAGGACTTTCTGAACAGAACCCTAGTAGTACAGGAAGTAAGACTTACAATTTGTAATTGACAAGTGGACCCTTATGAAGCCAAAAAGCTTCTATATGGCAAAGGACACCATCATTCATGGAAAATAGCAGCATACAAAACTGAAAAAAATTAGCACTTATACATATAACAAAAAGTTATTATCTAGAATATAAAAAGAATGGAACAAACAAAAAACACAAAGAAAAGTGAGGTACATAGCACAGCAGCTATATCTCAAAAAATGAAACACAAATGACTGAGAAACACTTTTTAAAAAATGTTTAACATTCTTAGCCATCATGGAAATGCAAATTAAAACTACTTTGTAATTTCATTTTATCCCTGTCAGGATGACAATAGTCAATAAAAAACAAATGACAACACTATGATACTATCATAGCTAGGATGCAGGGAAAGGGAAAATCTTATTCATTGTTTGTGGTAATGTGAACTTATACAACCAATATGGATATTACACTGGAGGTTCCTCAATCATTGAGTATCTATCTACCAAAAGACCCAATTCTCCCCCTCCCTCCCCTCTTCCTCCCCTTCCAACCACCTTTCCTCCCCCCACCCCATACTGCCAGTTTTCTCAGGAGATTTTTTTTCTATTTCCTTTTCTCTGGGGATCCATGTATGTTTACTCAGCAGTAAAAAACAATGACATCTTGAAATTTGCAGGCAAATGAATGAAACTAGAAAAAAAAACCCATCCTGAGTGAGGTAATCTAGACCCAGAAAGACAAACATAGTACTCACTCATAAGTGGACATTAGACACAAAGGAAAGGATAAGCAGCCTATAGTCCACAACCCTAGAGAAGACATGAAACAAGGAGAACCCTAAGAGAAACTTACATGCATCCTCAGGGAAGGGGAAGTATACAAGAGACCCTTAGTCAATTGGCAGCATGGGGAAAGGTCTGAGAGTGGTAGGGGTATGCAGAGGAGAGAAGGGGAGAAGAGGAGAAGGGAACTGAGGAGGAGAACATGAGGTATCAGGAAGATCAAGTTAGGTAAAAGACAGAGAGGGAGAGCAGGGAAAGTGATACCCTGAAAGAGGGAGCCACTGTGGGGTTAGTGAGAAACCAGGCACTAAGGAATCTCCTAGGAAGCCACAAGGATAACTCCAGCTAAGAATCTAAGCAACAGTGGAGAGGGTACCTAAACTCCCCTTCCCCTTTAATCAGATTGATAACTACCTTAAATGTCATCATAGAGCCTTTATCCAGTAACTGATGGAAGCAGATACAGAGACGCACAGCTAAGAACTGGGCTGATTTCCTGTAGTCTAATACTAGAGAGGGAGGAGCAATATTATGAGTAAAGGGGCCAAGACCATGATGGTGATGCCCACAGAGACAGCTGATTTGAACTAGTGGGAGCTCACTGACCCCAGACTGACAGCTAGGTACCAGCATAAGATCAAACTGGGTCCTCTGAATGTGGGCGACCATTGTATGGCATGGGCAATTTGTAGGGCCTCTAGCAATGGAACCAGTATTTATCCCTAGTTAATGAACTGGTTCTTTGTTGCAATTTCCTATGGATGGATACCTTGCTCAGTCTAGATACATGGCGTAGGGCTTTGGTCTTTCTTCAAGTGATGTAACAGACTTTGTTGACTCCCCATTGGAGGCCACACACTCTCTGAGAAAGGAATGGGGTGGGGTGGGGGATGGTGGGGGGATGGAGGATGGGAGGGAGAGGGAACTAGGATTGCTATGTAAAATAAGACTGTTTAAAAATAAAAATAGGCTTGAGAAAGGTGATCTAGAAGGAAAAGAGAAATTATAACTTAAAAGGGCTTTGAGGAGCTAAAAAGCTTAAAACCCTATCAATAGGCAAAGGAGACACCATCTGGTCATCCTTTAAGGATATCTAGCAACCTATGAAAGACAGGAAAAAGGCAAACAATAACAAAGGGAAGAAAAATTAAAGATGGAGGTGTTGGGAGAGGCTGCTTGTACATTTCCCAGCTACCCAGACTCCCAAAATAATCACACAGAAATCTGTATTAATTGCAATTCTGTTTGGCCAATAGCTGAAATGTATTTCTGGCTAATTCTTATATCTTGAATTGACCCATTTCTATTAATCTGTGTATCGCCAAATGGCTGTGACTTACCAGCAGGGTTCCAGGTGCATCTGTTTTATGTGGGTAGCTACATGGCTTCTCCTTGAATCCGCCTTCTTTCTCCCAGAATTCAGTTTAGTTTTCTCATCTAGCTTTATTCTGCTAAACCATTGTCTGAAACAGTTTATTCATTAAACTAATAAAAGCAACACATCTACAGAAGGAATTTCCACACCATCTCTCCTTTTCTGTCTAAATGAAAAGGAGTTTTTAACTTTAACATAGTAAAATTACATATAACAAAACAGGTATCAAGCAAGAATTATAGTTACAATATTTATATCTGCTTTATCTTTTATCATAACTAAGGAAAGCTATGACTATAACTATTCTTCAACTTCATCAAAGACTCAAGAAGAACATAATATTACCTAAGTTAACAGGAAGTGCACTGTAAGCAACTTCTAAAACTCTAGAATTGACAGAGACATCTTGCTACCTGGACAATTGCCCAAAGTTCTTTGGTAATGTTGTGGAGCCATGTTCAGCTTACAGGCCCATAGTATCTGGCAGACTTTTCTATGAAGCAGGAAATTTGAAGAGCTGTTCTACTTGTAATGGCAAAGTCCATCAGTTCCTTTATTCTGTGTCCTACAGAATGTCTGGCAGACTCTTTTATGAAGCAAAAACCCTGAAGAACCATCCCACTTTTAGGCAAGTTCAGCAGTCATTTTTCTGTGGGTCCTGCATGTCTAGATCATACAGCAAAGCATCAAGCAGTCCAGACAAGAGCAGTTTCTTGCCAAAATGCCTAACCAACTCCATAAGGAGCCTATTCGAAGACCATCATCCTCTTGAAGTAGATTGGTGCTGCCAGGTGCAGATGTGTCTCATTGTCATGAAAAGCCCTAAGTTATTAAAACATTTTAAATGCCATATTCTGTAGGTCTTTGAAAGATTTGAAGAATATTCATCTGAAATATATCTCTGTACATCTAGAAAACCTAACATGACTACAAGATTGACTGTTATAATTATCTATTATTCTGCATTTCTCAATTATATAATAATTTTTAAATGAGTTGCACAAACACTATACCTTAATCAAGAGCAGAAATATACATATAACAAAATTGACCTAAAATTTGTATCAATAGACCAAGATCCACACAAATGCAAAGTATTTATATCTATAGTATATCCCCCTTTAAATGTAAACAAACATTTATAAACAATATTTAAGAATTTGGGTGTAGTTCTCTCCAAACTGCTTTCTGCTTTTTGTTGGGCAATGTGATCTGGGGAGTCTTGGTCCATCAAACCACATTAATCTGGAAGGAATCCACAGGTTCTCATCCTCTGTGGAAACAAAAGAAGAACCTCTTTTCCAAAGCAACAAATCCTTAAACCCAAATTTTGAAGTCAAGTTACCTTTAAAATATATATGTTGGCTTAACTTAGCAACCTGTATAATGAAATGTCTCTTTGTACTTAGCTCATTCACAGTCAAGAAAAATAAAATAGCACAATAATATACATGATCCAGACTTGCTGTGTATTTTCCATCTTTACATGGCTTATTTTTCTTACTCTATTGCTTTTTCTACATGTTTAATCTGTCTCTTAAAGACTTTGTTTTATTTCTCAAAAACCATTTACTTCTTTTTATAACTCTCTCTACTCTTTTTCCTCTCTCCCCGAAGCCTATGTACATTTTTTAAACACACCCACTTAGAAGTCTTTTAATTCTGAATTTGTCTTTATTGTATATCTGTAATCCTTTTCTGACTAGGAACACCTTTTGTTTTTTTGCTTTTAAATGATAAGCAGGTATGAGTAGGAGCAAGGTTGTTTTGCCTTTTGGTCCTCATAATCAAACATGGCAGAGGCATGTTCACTGCTTCTGTGAGCCATACACACTGCCCCAGTTCCAGGTATACAGTGGGTCTATGTCATGCCAGTATGCAGTTTGTAACATGCTTCTCACAATTCCATTTTAATGCTCTGTAGCTGGACCTCTTGAAAGAGTCAGAGTTGATTGTACAACTAGCATGAACCAGGAAGCCTTCTTAAAGGAAACCATGCAGTTTTTTTCAGCTACCACTGAGTCAGGAAGCCTTCCCTTAAAGGAATCATGTCTCTGCTTCCTTCTAGAAAACAGAGCCCACCTGAGAAAATGCTAGTACCAAAAAGCCATGCTTAACTCTGTTCTTTTGTGTCTAAAATTCATTTTAAACTTTCTCAGGTTTTATGTGGATATAGTTGACCATGTTGGCACAAAATTGTTATCAGAGGTTTCTGTCCTACCCGGTCCCAAAGTAAACACACAGAAACTATATTATTTGCAATACTGCTTGGCCTATTATCTCTAGCTTCTTATTGGCTAGTTCTTAGATCTTAAATTAACCCATTTCTATCATTTTATGCTTTTCCATGAGGCTTGTGGTTTACTGGCAAAGTTTCACAGGCTCCCATGGAGATGTCTGTCTCCAGCAGCAGCTACATCACTTCTCCTTGACTTTGCCTTCTTTCTCCCAGCATTCAGTTTAGTTTTTTCTGCATAGCTCTGTTCTCCTAAACCACTGGCAAAAACAGCTTTATTCATTAAGCAATAAAAGCAACACATATAAAGAATAACTTCCCATACCATGGAGGCTTACAAGGTAAGTATAATGAAGTGTTTTAACGTAGGGAACAAATCTCAGATAAATTGGAATTGAGCATTGATTGATTTAGATGGGGTGTGGACATGGCAATGTACATAAAGTACAGTTCATTTACAGAAATACATTTTAATATTTTAATAATACATTGTTGTACTACTTTCTTGCCAAGGGAATAATAGTTGCTTTGGTACAGAAAATGGCAACCATGAAATATCAACATTATTGATATTTTGGTGTTTAAGCTGTTTCATATGTGACACAATCAAGTAAAACTAGAAGGAAGGAATTAAGGCAGTTGATGACTTACTTGGAAGACTATATAATTAAACAAAATCAAAGAAAAATTACAAAGCAAAACTAGAAAAAATAGCTCATAAAAGCACAAATAAATGATAAATGTGAAAGCCACAGTACTGTGTCCAGCACATTCAATAGGAGTCTTAAAGAGTAAAACATTAAATCAATTGAATATATTAAACACTAATAGAACAACTCTGAAAACTTCATTTTAAAAGAACCTGTTTTAGTTAACGGATGAAAGTCCAGTTTTAAAAAGTAATGTGGGACCAATAGAATAAACATATTTGATGTGGGATTCCCCTATGTATGCTGTGATTACCATTGGGCCTGTAGCAGGGAAGAACAGAGCTAGGTAGGGAAAACTAAACTGAATTCCTGGAGAAAGAAGGCAGAGTCAGGGGAGAAGCCATGTAGCTCCGCTGGAGAAACATGCTGTGAATGGAACTTTATCTGGTAAGCCACAGCCACATGGTAATAAACAGATTAGTAGAAATGGGTTAATTTAAGATGTAAAAGCTAGTCAATAATAAGATAAAGCTAATAGGCCAAGCAGTGAATTAATTAACACAGTTTCTGTGTGAATATTTTGGGTCTGAGAATGGGTTCATTTGCCAGGAATGAACAAGTGGACTCTGACAACAGATGGCACACCAGTATGGTAAAAGCCTGAGAGAGCTTAAAAAGAAATTTAGACACAAAAGAACAGGGTTAAGGACAACTTTTTGGGTAGCAACATCTTCTTGGGTGGGCTCTGTTTGCCAGAAGCAAGAAGAAGCACAATTCTTTTAAGAAAAGACTTCCTGACTCAGTGGTAGCCACAAAAACTGTGTGTGTCCTTTAAGAGGGCTTCCCAGTTCACCAGCAAGAATGGCTCTGACTCTCTCAGGAGGTCTGGCTACAGAACATTTAAATGTGATTTGTGAGCAGAGTGCTACAGCTTCCTTAATGGCAATATACACCCACTGTGTGCTTAAAATTGGGGTAATGTACATGGCTCTCAGAGGCAGCGAACACGCCTCCCCCATGTTGGACTGGGCAGAGCAAGCAAGCAGAGCTGTGTTGTCCCTAGCCACGTCTGTTCATCATTTAAAAAATGCACTTCTGGTTAGAAAATAATTACAGATACACAATAAAGACAGATTCAGACAAAAACGACCTCTAAATGGGTCACAGTGTTAGATAAATGTATGTAGGCTTGGGAGAAAGAAGAAAAAGAGTATAAAAAGTTATAAAAAGAAGTAAATAGTTTTTAAAAAATAAAGCCTCTAAAGAGATAGAGGAAACATGTAGAAAAAGTAATAGTAGTAAAAAAAATAGGTCATGTGGAGATAGAATATACAGAGAGAATCTGACTTATGTATATTATTGTGTTTTCTTTAAAATTTTTGACTGTGAATGAGCCAAGTACGGAGAGACATTTCATTATACAGACTGTTAAGCTAAACCAACATATATATTTTATAGGTATCTTGACTTCAAAATTTGGGTCTAAGGATTTGTTGCTTTGTAAAAGAAGCTGTTTTTGTTTCCACAGAGGATGAGAACCTGGAAAATCCTTCGAGACTAATGTGGTTTGATGAACCAAGATCACCCAAAAGGTCTCTGTAAACACCTCAGAAATTACTTCACCCAATAAACAGCAGGAAATGGTTTGGGGAGAACTACGCCCAAAATCTCAAATATTGTTTATAAATGTTTGTTTACATTTAAAGGGGTATATGCTATAGAGATGAATAATTTGCATTGGTATGGGTCTTGATTTATTGATACAAATTTAAGATCAATTTTGTTATATATTTATTTCTTCTTTTGATTAAGGTGTTGTGTTTGTGCAGCTCATTTAAAATTGTAATATATAATTAAGAAATATAGTTTACTAAATAGTCATCTATAATAGTCAAGTTTGTAGTCATATTGGTTAAGTTTTCTAGATATATAGAAATATATTTTAGTTAGATAGGTATTCTTCAGATCTTTCAAAGACTACAGAATATGACATTTTGAATGTTTTAAGAACTTAGGACTTTTCATGACAGTGAGACACATCTGCTCCTGGCAACACCAATTACTTTAAGAGTATAATGGGTATCAAAGAGGCTCCTCATAGAGTTTGTTAGCCATTTGGGCAAGAAACTACCAACTGGGCATTCCTTATGCCCAAATGAAGCTTCCAGTGAGAGGAATGGGTTACATCTAATCAAATTGTAGGCCAATGGGGTCCAACAAGAATTGCTGAACAACCCACGCTATTGCCAAGACTACAGGTTACTCTCAACAAACTGAATAGAAAACTTCATTGCTGAAGACAACATGGAGCAGTTGAGATGGTACTACCTACCTACAGTCTTCACCCCTACTGTCTAGTGTTCCTGGTACTGGAATGTATTCTGCACACCATCAAAACAAACAGATAAACACCAACAAGCTACAAATCCTTTGAGCTACAGTAGTGGTCTGCCTGCAGTATATACTGTTTCAATCATGGTACAAAGCTTGTGGGAGTAACTAACCAAAATCTGATTTTTTATAAAGGATAACTTCATGAGATAGAACCCATACTGACACTGCTTGGTTGGCAAAGAACCTGAGACTAGATAGGCCAAGGATCTAGGAGAAAACCAAAGACTATCATTCCACTAAAGAAACATATCCAAGAGACTTAGGCTGGAGAGATGGCTTAGAGGTTAAAAGCACTGACTATTCTTCCAGAGGTCCTGAGTTCAATTCCCAACCACGACATAGTGGCTTATAACCAACTATAATGGGAACTGATGCCCTCTTCTGGCATGTAGGTATACATGCAGGCAGAACACTATATATAACAAATAAAGAAACAGCCAAAAAAAAAATGACTCCTAACTACATTCTGCTATACTCATAGATCAGTATCTTGCTCTGTTGTCAACAAAGATGCTTATTCCTGCAGAAAATGGAAACAAGTGCAGAGACCCACAACCAGATAATATGCAGAGTATGAGAGAACTTGGGACACTCAACCCAAGTGGGAGGTTTCCATCATATCCCTCCCCTTGGGCTCAGAGAACTCTGCAAAACAAGAGAAAGAAATTATATAAGAGTGTAAGAAAGAATTTAAGAGCCAAAGGAGATGGAGGACGCCAAGGAAACATAGCCTCTAGACATGGCATGACTGATGCTCATATGAACTCACAGAGACTTTTTTTTTTAATCTTACAGATCCTTTTCACATATATTATGGCTTCCAGTTTTGTGTTTTATGAGATTTCTATGTGTGCAAACAAGTGTGTCTTTGCATCTGTCTATGTTTCTCCTAATTTATCTTTGGATATTTTTCTTTTGTTTGTTTTCTCATCTTCTAATTTATTTAGTTTGTTTTACATTACTATACTTTATTATTTTTGAGGTGTTTGTCTTTTTTTAAGGGAGAGATAGAAATGGTCTAGATCTGGCTGTAAGGAGAGGTGGAAGGAGGAACTGACAGGAGTTGGTGGAAGAGAAACAATGATCAGAATATATTGTATGAAACATGTTTTAAACAAAAGAAAAAATTAATCATGGTTGATTAGATAACTTAGATTAGTAGATTGATTAGTATATTATATTATTAGATTGGTAAAGAGCTTGTCCTGAAAGCACGACAATCTGGATTTAATCTTCAGAACTCAGTTTAAAACTGAAGTTAAGCATTACATATCTTTAATGCAAGCTTAGAAGAGAAAGGGACAGGAATATTTGGGGGGCTTATTGGCCAGCTGGTCCAGCCAAATCAATGGGCTTCATACACATCAAAAAACTCTTGCTCAAAAAATAAGGTGGGAAGCCATTGAGGCAAACATCCCCCAGTGAATCCCAGTCTCCAGAAATTTTACCACAGGAGAGTGCACTCACATTCATTTGCACACAAGCATGTACCATGTGCACAGGCACACACACACACCAATAAAATAATTAAAATTGGAAAGCACACTGAAGCACAGCTGTTATTGCTGACTTCTCGTTTATGCTGCCATCAACAAACGTTCCCCTCTGCTTATGTTATCCGCACTCTTTGTTGTGATTATGTATAAATTGTCCATGTGTAAGATTTTCCTACTATGTATCAGCCTTTATAAAAGGAGACATCCACTTTGTAACTTGACTCCCTGTCTCTATAAAGTTTCTCCCTTCATGCGCTTAAACTCTGGGATGAGATTCATCTTACCTAATTTGATCCTATCTCTCTGTAACTCAAGCATGAACAGGAGGTATGGTATATAATGTGAATTCAAAATTGCAGATTGTTTTGTGAGTCTTTCTTCATTGTTCAATATCTTCTCAGCTCCATCTTCTTGCCATTCTCCTCACTAATTTCCACCCCTTGCTCAATGTTCCTCATCACCAGTTCCGTTTTTTACCCACGATAGCAGCCTCTGAACTCTGCCCTCCCACTTCAGTGTCAATGGCATCTTATCTGCCAAGCTTTCCTCTCTCCCCACCCACTTCTCTTCCTTCATTGAAAAAAAAATCTTAATCCGATACTATCTTAGTGACAAATGTCTAAAAGTAAAAACTCATTGTATTTTAAATTGTTACTTACTGTCCTCTATACTCCACCAGCATAATTTTCACTTAATTTAATTCTAATTCTAGCCTCTCTTTAGATCAGTATGTACTAGTCTTTCAAGTAGAACTTCCTCTAGTGCCAAGAATTAATTCTGATGTGTACCTCACCAGCACCCTGTCTCCAAGGGCCAAAGAGACTTGTAACACGCCCAGACATTCTACTCTGGAGGGGTAAGAGGCATATTCATGCATTAATTAGCTGAGGGAATTCAGCTAACTCTTTCCTGGTTCTTCTGGGAAAGACTGCCTAATAATCATGGATTCATTTGTGCATCAAATACTATATTAAAACACATCATATAATTAATAAACAATGTATTTGCATGTGAATAGGAACACCATGACCCAGAAGGCAAGAACAGAGTGAATATCTTAAAGAAGGTCACTTAGCCCATGCCAAAACAATATGACTTAAATCCAACAATGACGTGAGTCAGAGGCGGCATGACAGCCCGAAAACACAGTTTCCTGGCCAGGCTAAGTTTGTATCACACTTTCAGCAGACACTTCTAATAATATGCACTCAGAAATAGCGCATTTTCCAAATGGTTCCCCAGATGCACATGCTTTGACATCAAACACGCTTTTTGCCGTTTTTTTCTGAGAAGAGTGTCACTCTACTAACAGACATCTAACATCTGATTTCTACAGCTCTGGATTTTCCATATAACACTTAGAATTAGCCAAGATGAATAAAAGATGAAAAAAGGGAAAGCATCTTCAATTAAAAATGGAACTGAGAACAGAACATTAAACAGTTAGAAATTATATATATATATGATAGTGTGATAGTTTCAAGATCAGTCATCATAGATAACAAAGAAATCCAGAGAGAAAAAAGTCCTGTGTACCTTCAAATTTCATTTCCTTAACCATAAGGATTGAAATAAATAACTTCCAGATCAAAAGTTTTATGCAAAACAGTTCTATGAGAATATAAGTAAGAAAGGATCCTAATTTTAAGGGTGTTTTCTTCTGTCAGGGCAAAGACAAAAGATTATCTTCCCTTTTTGTGCAAAAATTGTGTAAGGTTCTCGTACATATTTGGCTTGATTATTGCACTTGGCCAGAATGAGCATTCATGGTTATCAATAGTATAACCCATTCCCAATAATTAGGGATTTTTAAAACTCAAAATGTTCTTTAAAAAACAATAATCTTGTGGGTCAAGTATAAATAAAAGCACAGTATTATTTTGTAAGTTTCAATAAACACTTGCTAAGGGCCTTGAATAAAAACAGAACCCATCAATTTGGTAAACATAGCATCAAACTGAAGCACTTTCTCCACAGATGTCTGTTGGCTTGTTCCTGAGGGATCATAGTATTTGAGTGTATGTGTATAAGTAAGCAAATAGCCCAATTAATCTTCCTTCATCCATCATTCCAAGATGATTCTCCAACATATACGTTGCCATTTCCCTTGATAAATGTTCACTGGTTCACCCTTGAAAATATTCCTATATAAGTTTTATTCTCGGAAAGGAAATAATTTATCATAAAGGTATGTAAATGAACAAATATCTGAATAGCTATTATGCGCCATTATTTATTGACAGTATATTATTTAGTTTGTGACTTTACTGGGGCTCACAGGTTGGAGACTGCCTTGAGTCTCAGAAAAAACTTGAACATTTGGACAATGTTAGAACTGGGAGATTGTAAGGGTTTTTGAAATTGAACTTAGTGCATTTTGAATTAGAAAATGGTCATGCTTATGATATCTATAAGAGAAATGCTTCAGTTTGGATGTGAACTTCACCTAGAAACTCATATGTTTGTAAACTTGGTGGGTCCACTGTTAGTAATGCTGTCTAGGGAGGTTATAGAAACTTTTGGATATGGAATCTAGCTGGCATACATGGTAGAACAGAATTTGAAACTTTTTTATTTTAATGGTAGTTTGGATTTATTTTTTGGTGCTGTTTGTATTGCTTTTTCAAAAGGCAGTACCCAACTTAACCAATCAGCAGTATGAATGCTGCAGTTCACTCATAGACCACAATAGGCATAACTTACACTTTTGCTAATATGCAGTATAAAACTGTCCTTTTATCATTGCAAGAAATTTAGACCCAATAAGCACGAACATATTCTCTTGTGTGTATGTATGTGCATGTGTGAATATGCATATGCACATGTAATGTGTGTTAGTATGTGTGGTGGCTAGACACTAATGTCAGAGTCTTCCTCCTTCTCTGTTTCAGCTAGACTGGCTAGCCAGGGAGTCTGCTCTTCCCCGTCAGCTATCTCTCCCCCAATGCACTGGAATTATAGACACACACTCCTATACATGGCTTTTACATGGATGCTAAGGATCCGAACTTACGTCCTCATGCTTGCCTAGCAAGCACCTTACCTGCTGAGCCATCTCTCTAAAAATTTTCTTGTTGACAGTGGTTGGTTCAGTGGTTCCACAGATGGTTCTTGGAGGGTTCTTAAAGATCATAGCTGTTGTTCATCACAGTATGAAAGCTTTACAAATCATCTTTGACTTAGGAGAGAATGGATTAATCATTTCTATCAACTAAATTTTTTGATAGATGGCTTTCTAGCCTCTGCTTGCATGTCCCTGCTAATGGGGACTTCAGTGCTCTACAAGTATTGAGCTGGCATCAGCTCCCTGCAGCTTTTATGCAGCCCCAATTCTGCCTTCGGAAGCAGCAGACTTAATGCTATCCCTCCTTCTCATCTAGCTTTCTGCTTCCTATTTGATGATCCACATGCTCACCACCACTCACCCACTTTAGTCTCTATACCTTTTCTTCCATGATAGACTCCATCCCTTTAAAGTGTGAGCCAAAATAAATCCTTACTCTCTTAAGATGCTCCTGCTAGGAATTTTGTCATAGCCATGAGGATATTAACTAATATGAAATTCTTAATTGAATTTGGCATGTTTTCAAAATTTGGCAACAGAAATTCTAATGAAATTCATTTGCAGTAGTAATTAATATACCATCATTTTCTACTGAATACGAATGTGTCACCTATAAATTTTATTACAAAGTACAAACTTATTTAGATGGTGAATAACGGTCCAAATTCCACTATAAAACCAACAAGTCAAACTGAATGCATGTAAGATGAAACATTGTAATGGCTTTTTTATTCACCCCATGCTAATCTCATCTGCTTCCCAGCTGCTTAGCTCCTCCTGCCTCCCATTTTAGAATCCATTAGTAAGAAACCTGTTTCTTTTCATATGTTAACAAGTCATTTTGTACTGAGCAGATCTCATAACCCACAACTAACACTCAAATGTTACCCATTTTGTAAGCATTTCGACTAAATATCCTTTAAAGCACTGCTGTATTTTACCCTGTTTATTTCCATCTTGTCTACTTGGAACCAATTCTTTTAATACGATTATATAGTTGCCAAATTTCTGGAAGTTTCTACGGACTCCACCCATTAACAGGATCATCTTTCCTGATAATGAACCTCACATATGATGTTAATTTTCACAACTATGAAAGGAGGAAATGCAATTGAACATTGAATTTATTCACTGTTCTCTTCATGTTTACTCTTCTGAGCTTTATAATTTCCTCATAATTCTAATCTTTGCCTGGTTTTCTGACCGTTATACAAAGCTTCCCAAATTCCCCTGCCCTCTTATGATGCTGTGTGTGCTGGCGATCAGATCCTTCCCTGTCCATTTTGATGTGCACTGGGAACTGCCAGATTGAACTGAAGCTGGGTGTGCTGCTTCTCCAGTAAGGTCTTCTGAAGGCCCTCTATTGTCTTATTGCTCTTCCAGTCATGTTTAGATCTTTGGGGGGAAATGCTTTTTCTTTTATCACTAATCACTTGCTGAGTCCTAGATCATGTTCAGTCCTAACTAGATGCCTCACTCCCTCATAAGCAGTCACTAACTACAATTATATTAACCTTTTCAGAGCAAAAAAAAAAAAAAACCAAGGGCATGAAGGGCATGAGTCCTTCCTCCTATTATATAGAAACATATTAAAATACTTCAGTTGAGATCCAGAGTCTTCTACTTCTATGCTATAAATCAAACCTCCATTTCCAGTCCTAAGAAATGGCATTGCCCATCCATCTGTTCAATTGTCTACTTCTTAAAAGTGAAATAATTGTTAAATGTGTGAAGTGCTTTGCCACATGTCGCATGTCCTAGTTATTAATGTGACCTACTCTCCATCTCAACATTAAAGTCTTTACTCTCAAATTAAACCTAATCATTAGAAAATAGTCTTAAATTATTCATTAAAACATCTATTTTAATCTGCAGAGTCATATACACATCCATTCTATAGTATACCAACAATGTATCTATTTAAAGTACAACCACTGAATGAAATGAGCAATGAACATGAATAAGGAAAAAAAGAACGCTAGAAGTCAGGATTAAGAGAAGTGAGAAAATTATGTGCTATGAAATACCAAATAATTCTGATTACTTGCCAGAAAATGTAAATAAGACCCTTTTTCTTTTTTAGATATTTTACATAGTTTACCATGATGGTTTGAACCTAGGAAGAGATTAATAAATGTTTTCTAATTGGCTTAATTGCCTTTAATTATTTAAAAAGAAATAAACCAAAAGCCTTCAAACATATATTTTTGTTCCTAGTAAACAAATTGTATCTCTTAGAAAAATCAACTTTATTTCTGAATATTAATGTTCATTAGTATGCTGAGTATTAAAATGAATATAATTATAAGCAAGTTATATTTCAGTAGATTTTTAGAAATATAAAAATAGTAGACTGGAATACTCAAAGAAACCTAATGGGGCATGATGGAAACTCAGGTTCGCTTTATGAAGCCAATGCCTGACACACCACACCTGAGATCTTTGCATCCCCCAACAGTTAAGTGTTGTATGAAATGAAGTGGATGCTTTAGGTCCCCATGGCAACCTGTAGATAGGGACCCTGTTTGCCAAGGAAAATAGGCATGTGGTTAAAGAATTGGAACTTTAATCCCCATCCCTTACCTCCAAGGAAGAGAGCAGAGCCAATGTACAATAATTTAATTAATCGTAGCAACATAATGAAACCTCCATAGAAACCTAAAATGATAAACTCAGAAAGTCTTCATGTTACTTAAATGGACAACACCATTACAATGGCACACACCAGCTCCACGGTGACAGAGGCTCCTGCATTTTTGTACCCTTTACTTTAGCAGTTCATTAGAATCCTTTCAAGTATCAGACAACACTACACTGGTAGCAAGCTAGGTATTTCCCCAGTTCCACAAGTCATTCTACTACTAACAGGAATACTGTAGAAATCCCTGATTTATAGTCAGTTAATCAGAAGTACCCAGTGCTTGAATCTGAATTGGGGGACAGTTATGTGGGACTTAGACTTTGCCCTGTTTGATCTGAATCTAAATTCAGGTAGACAATGTCATATCTGAATTTAATTATTGAACAATCACTTCACCTGACATTGGAAAGCTTACTAGTGTGGAAAAGAATCCATGCAACTGCAGCCATAGAAGTTTTACACATTGAGTGTCAGTATTAAGGGACAAAGTATTTCTTTCCCCCTGATATGTGTGCATGTGGGCATGTACTGTACCTTTTCATGCTGAGGTACACGATTATCTGTTCTTCCAACAAACATATTGAGGGCCTAATGTTCATGGGAACGCATATGCTGTCAGATTCTTTCAAGATGCAAAGAATCTATCTACCTATTTAAAAAAAAATAGACAGTTGAGCAGGCCATGGTGGCACATGCCTTTAATCTCAGCACTCTGGAAACAATGGCAGGTGGCTCTTTGGGAGTTTCAGCCCAGCCTAATTTTCAGAGAGAGTTCCAAGACAGCCAGGGCTGTTACACAGAAAAATCCTGTCTCAAAAAGCCAAAATAAATAAATAAATAATAAGAATAAATAAGAGGCAGTCAAGATAAAAGTTGGGTTAAAAACAGATTGGGTGAAGTGCTATTTCCTTAGTCAAACATTCTAAAATTCCTCATCAACTTCTCTAACTTCTTCTCCACTCTTCTTCGAACAGCCCTGCTCTGGGGCAAGATCAGTCTGTCTTTCCCTGCTGCATCTTTCCAGTTCATCAAAAAGTCTAGAATAAGAGCAAAGTGTGTTTTATTCATGTTGAAAATAAGTGTACAGGTTTAGTGACATATGTCCAGCCAGACAGCAAACAAGCATCCTGCCATGGGCAAGAAAGGGTGAGTTTTCAGTAGGCAAAGGCTGATGACAGGAAGGCAGCAAAGTGAAGTAACTTATTTGAACAACTTTCATTCACCCCATTGCACAACTTGTTTTGAACGGATTGGTATCAGCACTGGGACCCTGTTTATACATTCAGCTATATGTGATTGGCTCCTAGGGTTCTTTCATAACCTTTTCAGTGAGGAATGTCTTACTGAGGCAGTCACATGCCAGTAGAAGGTCTGTGGTAGCAAACGGACAAAAATCTGTCATCTTACCAACACTGTTTTTCCAGTCACCATATGTACCAGGAAGTTAAAGATTGAAGGACCTTTATCTGTAAAACAAACTGCAGCCTGTCAAACATGATCCTTGAGGTTCACAGGTGAAGTATTCTCTCTCAGTTAAACTCCAACCATCTTCAATTTTATGTCTGTACCTTCAGCACAAACCAATGTTTTCTACCTTCACTTCCTAAATGAAACAAGCAAAAATATTTTTTCAGTTAATTATTTAGCTCAGTAATTCTTATAACTTAATTCAACCCATTTCTACCTATCTGTGTAACACCACAAGGTCGTGGCTTACCGGGAAAGATTCTAACCAGTGTCAATCTCAGGCAGGAGCTTCATGGCATCTGCCACACTGTCCTTCTTGCCAGCATCCAGTTCTGTCTTCCCCGCCTAAGTTCTGCCCTATCAAAAGGCCAAAGCAATTTTTTTTTATTTAACCAACGAAAGCAACACAAATACAGAAGAACCTCCTACACCACATGGGGGGCTTCAACTTGTAAATTCTGTGACATATATATAATGTTTTAAAACATTATATGTCGCATCTAAATTGCAGTATTATATTTGATAGTTTATAACAATGATTATGGTGAAAAATGCAGGCAGTGGAGAAAACTGTCCATTTAGTGTAGAAATAGAGAAAATCAGGTGTTTCATATATCAGGAAGGAGAAGTAGCAGGATTCCCTGACTTAATGTGAATAGAACAAGGCCTGGCATTCAATACTTTTCTCACTCTACACGCTTCCTGTTGATAGTAGTATTGAAATATTAACTATATGAACATTCCTTGCTAGCCAATATTTCTCTAATAAATTCAAGACCTGAGTCCCCCTGATTGTATGATGTAAATCTCAAACTTAATACATGCCAAAGTACACTTGTATTCCCATCCTCAGCTTTGTCCCTCTTTGGGGCTCAGTGGTTCAAGCCCTCTAGCCAACAAACATCTTCATGCTTTCTTCAAGTCAATCAGCAAATGATGTCTGTGTTTTGTCTCCTCTACTGAACTGTCCTGGGTCAAGTCATCCTCATACATAGACCCTTTTCCATTGCCTCTGAGCTCACTGTTGGTTTTTGTTTCTTTCTGTCATTTCTCTGCAGTATGTGTCTCATACAATAGCTAGATGGATAAAGTGACCCCCACCCCCATCAACTCTAAAGCATCTTGTGTGTCCTGCAAGTGCTCTATCATCTTGACCTACCTATTCTTCCTGGTCTCTTTCAGTTCTTCAAATGCATCTAGATCTTCCATAGCCTGATTATTCCACGGGATGTTCTTTCTTCTCAGAATGATCTTTCTTGACCTCTTTACATGGCTGAATCTGCTGGGTTTGACTTTTAGTGTTAACTGAGAGGTATATTTGCAGGTTCTGCCAGCCACTCTTTGCTTTGTCTTCCAGTACATTTTGCAGATTTCCAATTGGGTTAAATTGTTAAATAGTTAAACAGACCTGTCTATATAACTAACAAGTCCTATATAGGGAGCACACTTTTTCACTCACTTTTGTCTAAATCACCTATCACAATATCTGGCACACACTAAGAAAATACACTTTCAAGGCTAGAGAGATAGCTCAGTAGTTAATAGCACTGACTTCTCCTTCCAGAGGACTCAAGTTCAATTCTCAGCATACACATAGCAGCTCACAACTCTCTGTAACTACAGTTTCAGGGACTCCACAGACATACATAAAAAAAACACTATTTCACAAAAAATAAAATTATATTCCACTATACCTATAGATTTGAGCCTAGCATAATTGGCATCAAAAAGGTGTTTGGTTGCAAGCATCACCCCTGATGCTGGCATCCATATACCCAAAGAGTCTGGAATGTTTATGTTCCGGCTTCACCCCAGCCCCTGGCATCCACATATCCAAAGAGTCTTGAATGTTTGGGTAGAAACATTGGGTGGAAAGTTCCATCCCAAGTCCCCTCTCCTGGGAGTTGCCTCTGGGAGGCTGGAGACTCCACCTCCAAGAAAGTGCACCAAATGGTGACTGCTCCCCAGAGATGCTCAAGACCACTTCTACAGAGTATTTAAATTGCCCCCCGAAAACAAACACATGTTTTTTCAGTCTTCCTTCCCACTTCCTCTCTTGGGGCTGGAATGCCCCCTAGGAGTGCTGGTATCTACTAAACCTGGGCTTATTCTAATTCGGTTTGCTTTGTATTAACCAAGAGGTTTATCAGAGTGAGAAACCCATTCACAGAGATGGGTTTGTTTTCCACACTGGCCCAAAGTCACATGGTAAGAAAAACACCCTTCTTTCCCTCATGTGCTCTAAAATCTGCTTTGTCAGGGTAAATTCTAAATTCCAAGTCATTGCCTTCGAGGTCCAGGACCTCATATGTTTCAGGCCATCCTTTTGAAGACATGGCCATACTAGGCACCTGACCTGACCAGGACAAGGACCTGCCTTGTCTCTGTGGGATTCTTTAGTCACGAGACATTCTTTCAAGGATTCTCACACCCCTCTGATTTTTTGACCCAAAAGTCTACCACAGTGGATGTATTACATTAGGTTTTGGGTTCAGCATAGACTTGCAAGAGAAACACTTACAATCAAGGCCTGATCTTCAAATGCCCTTGGGCTGCCTTTTACAAATCTTTTTATATTGAGACTATCTAAGACCTTATGTCCCTTAGCACCTAAAAAAAAATATTGCCAGCATAAAACAAACAAGCCCCCATATGCCCATAGTTTCTGGATGCTGTGCTCCTGCTCCCCCCAGTTCCCCTCCCTGCTTCTCTAGTTGTTTGCTGTTTGTCTTACACTGGGATTCTCTCTACAACAGATCTGTTCTCCCTGCCCTGCTACTCTAAAACTTCATAGGTGTTCTTTCCTTATGTTTCTGTTTTCCCTTACAGCATCTGCTAATATGCTCTTTAATGAGAAACCTATGTGCTTGCCTGGCTTCTGCAGCCAACACCAGAATTTTAAGTTGATCAGATGACAAACGTTTCCTAAAAAGATTTTGTCTGTCTGTTAATATATATGTATAAATATTGTGCCCACAATATGCTTGTTTTATGTCTCTATGTGTATGTGTGCTTGTTTTAACATCTGTAAAACTTGTAACTCCAGATTACAACAGCTCTGGGAAAATACAAACACATGAATAGCCACCATCTTTGGTAAGAGTACCCATGTACGCTGGACCTACCAAGGAGATATTCTGCCTCCAATATACTTTTATGGTACAGGACAATTGAATTCTGTCAATTATGTTTTAAATAAATGCTGATTGGCCAGTAGCCAAGCAGGAAGTATAGGTGGGACAACCAGACAGGAAGTAGAGGTGGAGCAATGCGAATAGGAGTATCCTGGGAAGAAGGAAGATTCTTCCCCAGTCCTATCCAGACACCTAAGAAGGAAGAAGTGACCTGCCATGCTGAAAGAGGTACCGAGTCATGTGGCTAACATGTACTAGAATAATGGGCTAATATAAGTTATAAGAGCTAATAGGAAGCCTGAGCTAATGGGCCAATCAGTTTATAACTTATGGAGACCTCTGTGTGGTTTTCTTTGGGACTTTCCAGCTGTGGGACCTGGTGGGAGGACAGAAACCCCCAACAAGCAGGCCCTCATGTGACAGAATGGCACCCACATAGACAACTGCATCCACATAAAAACTAACAGAGCTTGGGAAGTAATTCTAGACAGAAAAGAATAGAGTAAAGCATGGCTTCTTGGTAGCATCAATTTCTCAGGTCTTCTCTACTTGCTAGAGGCAAGCAAGCACTCTCATTTAAGAGAGGCTTCCTGACTCAGTTTTAGCTACAAAATCCTGCAGTTCTTAAAGAGGTCCTGCCACAAAACAGTTAAATGGTGTTGATAAAAGCTGAACTCATGCCTTTTTGTTTTCAGCGATAGCAGGAAAAAAGCTGCATTGTTTTAAAATACTGGCTTTCTGGGCCATCCTGCCAGGGAAAACTCTGACTCTCTCAGGCAGGTAGTCCAACTAAGGAGTATTTGAGTGTGGTTTGTGAACACACTGCTGCAGCTTGCTTGCTGGCAGGGACCTTGAAACACCATAGAGTTGTGGCAATAAACAGGGCTGTAGCCAGTATCTCTGCCATTAGGCTGTAATCTCAGAAAGCTAAGAAATGGGCTGGATCCAGCCGTCAATGCCATGGCTTTAGTTCTACACATATTGCTTAGCAAATTAAAGATTCATGTAGTCAGAAAAAGAGATATATGCAGTAAAGATAGATTCAGGTGTAAAAAACCTCTAAATGGTTTACAATGTAAACCATATTATATATATATATATATATATATATAGAGAGAGAGAGAGAGAGAGAGAGGGAGGGAGGGAGGGAGGGAGGGAGGGAGAGAGACTTGTGAGAGAAAAGAAAAAGGTTAAAGTCCTTAAAATAAAAAAAAGGAAGAAAGAGACTATTTGGGTATGATAGCACACACCTTTAAACCCAATGCCTGGGAAGCAGAGGCAGACAGATCTCTGTGAGTTCAAGGTGTGGTGCATACACCTTTAATCTCAGCAATTGAGAGGCAGAGGCAGGTGGATCTCTGTGAGTTCAAAGACAGCCTGGTCTACAGAGGGAGTTCCAGGACAGCCAAAGATATACAGAGAACCTGTCTCAAAAAGTAAAAGTAAAAATAAAATAAATAGAGGTTATAATAAAGCCATGTAAAGATGATAAATACACAGAGAATCTTGATACTGTATGTTATGCTCTTTTTGAATTGTTTGAATGCTGTGGAAGGAACGACAGCTGCTAAAAGATATTTGCTTATAAATGCTGCTGAAGTAATCAAAGATAGGTATTTTGAAAATACCTTGACTTCAAAATTGAAGTCAAAAAGTATATTACTTTGGAGAAGAGATTTTGCTTTTGTTTTCACAGAAAATGAGAGGCTGTGGATTCATTCTGAGTTAAGAAAAATCAGGTTTGATCAAGGATGACTACCTGAGAAATCTCCAGTAGGAACAGATGGCCTGGATGTCTCAGTTCTACATCCAGAACAGATTCAAGACTCCTGCCTGAGATGATCAAGACTCACAGGCTACTCCAGTCAGGACTTGATCATAATTCTAAATTTTCTTTAGGTCCCCATAAGATTATCAGTGTCCGCAACCAGCAGGAAGTAGCCTGGAATACTACGTCCACATTCCCCAAAATTGACTATGGATGTTTTCATTTCTAAAAAAATAAGAGGGAGAGGGGGAATGAAATGGTGCCAGACAATTCTATTCTATCAACTATGTTTTAAATAAACAATAAACGCTGATTGGCCAGTAGCCAGGCAGGAAGTATAGGTGGGACAACCAGACAGGAAGTAGAGGTGAGGCAATGAGAATAGGAGTATTCCCTAGTCCTGTCCAGACACCTAAGAAGGAAGAAGTGACCTGCCATGCTGAAAAGGTACTGAGCCATGTGGCTAACATGTACTAGAATAATGAGCTAATATAAGTTATAAGAGCTAATAAGAAGCCTGAGCCAATAGGCCAATCAGTTTATAACTTATGGAGACCTCTGTGTGAATTTCTTTGGGACTTGCCAGCTGTGGGACCTGGTGAGAGGACAGAAACCCCCAACAAGAAGGCCCTGATGTTACACTTTGGCTTACTAAAATATTCCTTCTAATTTTCTTGCCTCTACTAGCATTGGTAAGCTGTAACTTATTGGGTAAACTATATGTCTAAATTTAACTTACTTGTCTAATTTGGATATACCTGATAGGTAATGGTACCCTGATTCTCAAGTACCTTTACAGATCTGAAAGTATGGCATTTAAAAAAAGAGCTTCTTATGATAGAGAGACATGCCAGCTCCTGCAGCATCCTATAGCTCCTCCAAGAAGATGCATGGGTGCAGAAGACCTTCTGCCTAGAGACTTACCTTTAAATATCGCAAAGCCACCCATACAACAAAAAAGCTGTCTTCCACTTCATCAGCTTCCTAGACACTACACTGGGAGATTTATCATCTTATCCTGCCAATACAGGTAGACTGAATCCTACCCCAACAGGAAAACCTTTGGGCCTCCTGAGCTCAACAGCTAAAGGCAAGTACTGCTTCTAAAACTGGTGTTTACCAAAGACTACGAAGAGACTCGGGATTGCCTACATAGCTAAAAAAGCTATCTCATTTCTGCTCATTTGTTCTTCTCAGATCTGTCTAATGGCATTTAATGACTTAGGGTACAGGTAGTTCCTTATTTCATTTGTTAAGTTTCCTGCTAAAAAAAAAAACAGATAGGTGCACCTCTTTCACAGGCTTCATAATCCATGATTAATAGGTTTCAGGTGTATCGTCAGAGGTTTAGCGTTTCCATTTCCTTTATCTCCTCTGGTAAAAACTAAGTCTCCAAAGCCTATTTTGACCCCATCCATTTTCAAGCATATTTTACAGGTCACTACTGCAGTCTGAGCCAAGACCAACTTACAGAGGGCCTTACAGACAATGTCAGTACCTGCACTAGCTCCTGGAACTTCACCATTGGTACCACATCTCCTTGCTCAAATGGATACCTACCGAGCAACTAAAATCTGGTTTTAAATGGCATACTTGCTCTCATGTCTCACTTATTCACCTGTGTCTCTCCTGTACAGCCAGGGCAGTTCTCTGTCCCATACTTTCTGGCAGGTAATCACTCTTCCCATGGTTTGCCCCATTCATAGGATCAGTAATAACAATCTATTTTTTCTCTTAGCAATCTGCCTTCTCATCTCCCTCAGGGAACAGATACCTAAGGTCTCCAGGCTGGCAGTTAATTGAATGCCTCTCCAGCCACACCTCCTGCTGAGCATAAACCCAACAACTCCCAACTCTCCCCTATCCCATGTCATCCCATGCCCGCAGGAAGTAGCCAGACTTGAGCCGGTGCCTCTATACCCAAAGAGCCTGGAATGTTTGGGTTAAGGCTGTACCCCAGCCTCTGGCATTCATGTATCTAAAGAGTCTGGAATGCTTGGGTGTAAAGTTCTATCCCAAGCCCCCTCCTCTGGGAGTTGCCTCAGTCCAGATTCCACTCCCTAGAAAGCCCGCCAAATGATGACACCCTCCTCAGAGATGCTCAAGACCACTCCCACAGGGTATTTAAACAGCAACCCAGAGAATAAACACATGGTGTTTGCGGTCTTTCTTCCCTGGCCACCTGGGAGCATTAGTATCCATTAAACCTGGGCTTTTTCTAATAATTTGGTTTGATTTGGTCTGATTTGGATTATTGAGTTGGCAGAGAGGTTTATTGGGCCACAAAAACTTTTCAAAATTATTTATCCAGCAACTGATAGGAGCACATGAAAATACCCACAGCCAAACTTTAGGTGGAACTTGGGGAATCCTACAGAAGGGAGGAGGAAGGATGGTAGGAGCCAGAGGGGTTGGAGACACTACAGCCCACTGAATCAACTAAGCAGGGCTTACAGTAAATCACAGAGACTGAAGTGACAATCAGGAAGCCTATATGGGTCTGAGCTAGGTACTCTGCATAAATTATGACTGTGTAGCTTAGTGTTCTTGTGGGGCTCCTAACAGAGGGAGTGGGACTATCTTTGACTCTTTTGCCTGCTTTTGGGACCCTTTTCCTTCTACCGGGTTGCTGCTTCAAGTCTTGATATGAAAGTATATACCTAGTCTTATAACAAGTTATAAGACTTGTTATGCCATGTGTGCTTGATACCCATGGGAAGCCTGATATTTTCTGAAGGGAAACAGAAGAAGGGTGGATTTAGGGGAAAGGGATTGTGGGGGGAGGAAATGGGAGCAGTTGAGGGAGGGGAAACTATAGTTGGGATGTAATCTATTGAGAGAAGAATAAATTAAAAATTATTTTAAAAATACACTTTTAAAAAACACTTTTAGAAATTCATCAATATTATATAATTATAAAGGTCTCAAAATTATTATCTGATGGAGTAGGAGTTGTCCAAAGAATTCCTATGAAAGTCAGCATTTATAAGCCTAAAGGAAAAAAACAAGATTGATCAGAATTAATACCCATGTCAATGAAGTGCAAAAAGGCAGGAGTCAGCCATTAAACATTGCTAGATCAGGTGCACCAGCCTATGAAAATACTTGCTCTGTTTGCCTGCTGCTTGATGAGAAAGCTGGAGTCACAGTGCTAAAATACGCCTACGAAATAATTCATTTCAATAATTCCCCAGATATCTATCTCTAACTTATACCTTATTTTACAAAGTAGTGGTGATTGTGAGAACTTGGAAGCTTCCAAATGAGCCTGATGCCAGGACTTCACCATCAGCTACAAAATACATGCTTATGTCGCACTCGTAGGGTGAATGCTGCATTTGCACAGGGACCTGCTTGCCTTTGGTTCCCAGCAGGCGCTAAAACTGAGCTGTGGCCACCAAGGCTAATTGATTTTAACAGTAGAACAGAATGTGAAAATTCTAATATTTCTACAAATGTTAATATGACTTTCCAAAGGCTCTAGCCTACATTCCAGATGATATCTGTTCTAAATATTAAACGAAATTATCTGTTCTTAGCATTAAAACTTAGCACACAAATATCTTTTCAAAACATTTTAGAATAATTTCTTCTTTCAAAAAAATTTTCCCCAATCAATATTTGGCTACCTTTGAAGAATCTGGCAATCTTGCTTTATTTGATCATGATGAGGTTAGGCCCACTCACTCTCCTTTTGCTTTTGAAACTAAATCTCAAGAATATTGTTTTCTTCATTCCCAAAAAACCATCTGGCTAAGTATATTCTCCTTCTCAACTGGGTTAAAAATTGATATAGTCACATAACAAGACAATCATATTATTAAATAAGCCCATGCAATTCTAAGTGTAAAGTAAGTGGAACAATAAAATAAGATGACTGAAATGTAAACCGAATCAAAGAGTCTTAGACATGTAGTCAAGGCACACACTGTGATAGCTGGTGGGGCTATTTGTTTTACCAAATGTTCTAATATTATTCTATGCAATAAAGCACTCAAAGGGATGATAACACATTGGTTCTATAAAAAATTCATAGCTGAAACAGCCAACAGCTGTGACTGATTACTAATGCAAAATTCCTGGCCTACAGAGTGGATAAACAAAAGATACTAACCTTTAAAACAATGGAAGCTGAGATATTTATTAAGATTATATGCATATTTGAGATACAAAAATTACTGTACTGATGAGTAATGGAATATGTATATAACTTAGAGAATTTCCTGTTAATTTTTAAAATTCAACTATGATTCTATTAGATGACAGTTGAGTCCTTATAATTAGGATTAACTAGTTTGGTCCTATGAATGACTCTCTGAGATATTTTGTTAGAGATTTGAATGATCAAAAAAGTGTAAGAAAGAAAATAAACAGAAAGCATTTCAGGATATAATTTGCAAGAGTATTCCAATAAGAAAATAATAAAGTACACCAAATTATGTAATCGTAGAGGTAGCAGGTAGAATTACTCATTTCCATAGCTTATCATTTACATACCATCTATTGAACACCCTCTCAAGCCAAGGCCAGATTTTGTATACCAAGTGAATATATCGTGTTGTGCTCACAGAAAGTATAAAGATTGATGGGTAAAGAGATAATCCCATGGAGATACGTAAAAACAAATGATGTTATTAAGGACATGTGATTGCCAAGTGACTAGAAGACACCCTTTACTGGAAGTAGTTCATACAGAGAATAGTGAAAGATTGCCCAAACTAACTACAAAGCTGAAAACAAGAGTTGGATGTCTGAACTAGCCTTCAAATGAGGTGACAGTTATTTTTCTTTCTATAAGAGTCTCTTTAGTATAGTCATAATTACATTATTAACCTGATACTGATAGGTAATGTCATTACTTAGAGAGGAGCCAGAATCTTACAACTGGTTAGTAAGGTAAATCTTGTCTTACATAATTTTTCTCATGTGACTTTTAGCCCAACACCTAGAGGTCAATCCTCTGAGCATAGAACCACTCAAGGGCTTTTAACTCTGTTTCAAGAACAACAGTCACAAGAATTTATACTGTCACACTGTAGTGCTATGTCCTATGCTTTTAAGATGCAAATGGATGTGTTCCCTCTTCTGGGTGTTCTCTGCACGCTTCAATCCCTGTTTCTCTGGGAGTTAGTGGAGGAAAACGGTACGGCTCTTTTCCTTTTCTTTAGTGCATCTGTCTCTTCAGATGCTGATGAATGGCTCTACTGGAAAATTTCAGACTCCTTGGAAAAACAGCAAATGACATAAATCCAGAACATATTAGCAGGTAGAAGATTTATACTCTCCTTCCTTTACTTTGGCATATTTGGGTGAAACGTTGAGACACTGTAAAGTCTAAGAAAATGGAAATCTTAGTTTGAAATAACTATCTCTCTCTTCAGAATCCAGTCCTGTTTTCTTCCAGTGACTTTCCAACAGCCACAGTTAGGAGCAGCCTCCAGTCTCTGAACGTGGAAATGATACCACACTATGAGCACACTTATGCACTTTTTTTCTTTCGCATGTGTTTCAGTGGATTGAGCAATAGGATCAAGCAATATTTTATTCTTGCTGTCCCAGGTGTACTTGTATAAATTGGACAGCAGGGACACAAACACACATATAGACATTTATACAGCTGTGCAAATGCAGAGCAATGAATAATGCATAATATTTCAAAGGGTTAGTAAATATGGGTGTTGTGGGGAAAATAAAATTAAGAGGGGACCGGAAAACCTTTGGGCAAGTAGAGCTGGAAGTGGCTCAGAGACCATCATGGTCAGTGGCCTCCTTGCTTTCAGAAATGAAATTGCAACAAAAGCCAACAGAGGACCAAGAAATCATCTTGCATCTGCCTATTGGTAGAAGAGGTCAGACTACCTTTTATAAAAGGCTGAATTTCTTCAGTGCCCTAAGTATAAAGATTAGACTTTTTTTCAAAACCATTACACAAACAATAACCTCATATGGTGACTAAGAGAAAGAAGAAATGTGGAGGAGTTGGAGACAATGCTTAGTTGTTAAGAACACTTACTGCTCTTCAAGAAGAGCCAGGTTCAATTTCCACCACCCACAACAGACAGTTCATAATTCTATTTCCAAGCAATCTGAAGTCTTCTCGTTTCCACAGGGACCTTCATATACCTGATGCACATACATACACATGGGCACATATACATACATAAAATAAAACATAAATCTTAAGACGTTTAAAGTGATATCGCCAAGAATCCAGCCCCCTTTCCACTTCCAAACAGCTTGCCAAATCAGGAGGGCAACTGAATGTTTTCTAGACCAGAATGCTAGATAAAGAATATCTCCCACCCATATGTACTGGTGTAAGAGGGTCTTCTGTTTGTATATTGCCCTCATTGGTTAAATAAAGAAAACTGCCTTGGCCTTTTGGTAGGACAGCCCTTGGGTGGGCGGAGTAGATAGAACGGAATACTGTGAGAGAGAAGGCAGTGTAGCAGACGCCATGCTTCTCCAGCATAAGATGGACACTGGTTAGACTCATGCCGGTAAGCCACGACTCGTGGTGACACACAGATTATTAGAAATGGGTTAAAAAAATATGTGAGAGTTAGCCAATAAGAGGCTAGAGCTAATGGGCCAGACAGTATTTCAATGAATACAGTTTCCGTGTAATTATTTCGGGTACGCACCGGGAGCCGGGTGGGACAGAACAAGGGGCCCGGCGCCGGGAACGCAGCCCGAGCCCCTCATTACTACATGCACTGGGAATCTGAGCAAACTACTGTTCTCTCAAGACAACCTGCTTCCTGCAGAGACATCAAGTCATATATTCCTTCAAGTGCTAATTGTCTAAGACTAGGCAAGCAGAGCTAATGACATCACTTCTTATTTAGTCTAACCTTGAAAACCTCCTCTCTGTAGCAATTAGGCACAGAAAAAGTCACTACTGCATAAAGGGCAATTGTTCTAGTGTGCTGCCATGAAATCTTTACTGTGGATGTGAATGCTACTCCAACTCTTGGTATGCTTTCCTGTCCCAGTGATTTGAGGAAATTTCCAATCGAATTCACTACATCTCTGCTCTGTTCAGATGCCACTGGACAGTTAGTCTTGTCAGTAAGCTCATCTCCCACATTATCATCATCAAAAAAAGGCCTTCTATTGGTCTTTATTTCTCTCTCTAGGTAACCTACAACTTCTGCCACAGTTGGATCTATTAACTTGTAAATGAACATGTTTATCTAAATGTATTCAATGAAAATACAAACTGCTAAATTATTCTGTCAGTTTGAAAACTTTCTTTTGTACTTCTTTAAAAAACATCTTTCTTAGAATCAAACATTTTATGTAAACCTTTTACTTTCATCCTAACTGTTCTGGGTATTTGTTTGTTAGATTTTTGTAGTTGTTATTGTTGTTTTTCTCACTTCCTGAATAAGAGTTGGTGATACAACTTATTTCTGCTACCAACACTATTTTTCTTTATGTGTATGCATGATTATGATACATATGTATGTTTAAGGGAAAGAGAGAGAGAAAGGCAGAGAGAGAGGGAAGGAAGGAGGGAAGAGAGAGAGAAGCCAGATATATGCATATCATGTGGAGGTCAGAGGACATCTCCAGACATCAGTTTATACCTTCTATTATGTTTGGGTCAGGGTCTCTCTTGTTCACCAATGTATCTACCAGATGGCTAGCATACAAGGTTTCAAGATTTCTATCTCTAGTTTTCATCTCACCATAGGAGCACTGGGATACTAAAGATACATGCAGTGGTACCAGGTTTTACAGGTGCTCTGAGGATTTGAGCGTCCATTGTCATTCTGTACAGTGAGCATTTTACCCAATAACTATCTCCCACCCCTTCTTTTTGAATTGTCACAACCAATTTCATACCACCAAAGATAGAGACCATTATCCTCAATTTAAACAAGCCAAGTTCAAGAAATCTAGATACAGAGGACCACATAACCTATTTTATTCAAAACTTTATCAACATGTGTGTGTGTGTGCATGTGTGTGTATAATATTTAAAATTTACTTTTGCCTGACCTAAATGCAAATTGAAGTTTCAAACATAGCACAATTTTCTAAGTGGTAGGATAAGAAGAATTTAAAAGGAAGTTGTAACAGGAAAACGTGGAAAGTGGTCCCATTTTGGAAACACTGTCATTTATTTACTGCTCAAGGTTGTCATCCGCATGAATCCTGACAACAGCATCCCTAAAATAGCCAGCAAGGAACCCTGCAGCACAGCATGCTCTGTCAAGCTTGCTCATCCACTTCCTGACTCACAGATCATGGCTTTGTGTCATCAGTCTAAAGCATTTTCCTCTAAAAATAATTTGTGTTGATACATGGACCTTGAGAATGAAAAGACACAGCATATTGTTTCACAATCTATCACCCTTATTTCCCTTTTAAACATTCAAGTGGTAAATGAAGCACTCTAATTTTCAGTGAAGTCCTAAATCATCCTTCTGTATCTCAGCTTATCATTTCTCTTTGGGCATTAGTAGAAAGTTTATAATAGAGAATATTTCATTCTTTTATGAGGTCTTACTTGATCATATTTCTCCATAAATAGCATTGTTATATCTAAAAAATTAAATCATTAAAATTATGAACTAAAAGATTTTGCTCAGAAGTGACCAGACTATCATATCAAAGCTGGAGGAGTGCATAATGTTATTTTCATCTAGTTATCTGAAAAATAATCTACTGTTATTTTCTATTTTGATGAGAAGCTAAAAATATTTATCTGCTTAATCACATTCAATGATCTGTGAACTACAGGGCATTTGATGTCTCTCCCAGTAGAAAATGTTCAGAACAAATGAAACACTGGGAATAAAATGGAAAACAGAACTTAAACAAAAAACAAAGAAGGGTAAAGCTTGGGTTAACTAAAATGAGTAAATGAATATCTTACCATAGATAGGTTTTTTATTTTTTTACTTTTAAATTTTATTTTATTAATTTGTCTAGAAAATGGATGCCATTGTGTACTACAGACTGTCTTCAAATTTGCTATGTAACTGAGATTAGCTGAAATTATGATCCTCTGGTCTCATCCTCCTGAGCACTTGAGGCTTAGGTATGTGTTCCCTACAATATCTGGCTGTTTCTGACTTTCTAACCTTTAAAGCAAACTTGTATTATTGCATCAAGAATGGGAGGATGGAAGGAAGAGGTAACTGGGATTGGTATATAAAATAAGATTGTTTTAAAAAAGAAAAAAGAAAATTATTAGAGTGATGTGGGATTCCCCTCTATATGCTATGATTACCATTAATGAATAAAGAAACTGCTTTGCAGCTTTGTTTGTCATAGCCAGAACCTGGAAAGACCCTAAATGCCCCTCGACCAAAGAATGGATAAGGAAGATCTGGACCCTGGTGAGTGGACCCCAGCCC
>PVIU01013616.1:0-55170 GCA_004026605.1 Ondatra zibethicus | reverse complement strand
GTGCCTCTAAAAGTGTGTTATGAATATTTTCACTTACAGAACCTATTTTATTGCTGATCCTTATAGGTTGTGAATTGTTTCCATCTGTCAGTATTCAAATATCCACGGTCCCTTATATTTTGTGAAGATGAGTGTTGTCCTGCAAAGATAAGAACAGAACCCTGCCCCCATCCTATATTCCTATCTTACCACCTGTGTGGTAGTAATCTAAGATACCTGTGTTGATGTAGAACCATCTGGAAAGTGTATTTGTTCTTGAAAAAAATATCTTGTATAGATTCCTGGGTTTGAAAAAGTTTAAATTCCTTTCAAATATGCCAGAGTTTATAACATTCTTTGAGTATCTGAGTTTTCTAGTATAAATGATTCATGATGAGATTAATAATTTATTATGCCAATAAATATTTTTCATTGTAAATGAAGATTTCATCTTATCTTGATATCCCCTATATATTATCAGAGTTGTTAGAGTCAAAGCCTGTATACAGACAGCTCCAACAGGCCAGCTTTCATGAGCTGTTCTTAGTAAGCCAGTTATAGAGGTACATTCATTAATAGTGAAAAGCAGAAAACAGGAGATTTATTCACTCTGGGATGAGGGAAAAAGAGATCTATTGAGCACCGTTCTCTGCCAAGTCCATCTTCATGGATCTGACGTGAGGTTTAGATTTAAGTAGAGGACCAGAGGTTGTATGGTGAGGCAGTCCCCATCAGCATATAGTCCTGTCCATCACTAACCTGTCATTGTCTCAGCTTCTGCCAGGCAGCTTACAAAGCACTGGAAGGCAGCTGACCAGTGGTATGTTAGGGACCATCACTAGGACCACATAAAATCCAGCTGACAACTACACAACACTGTAGAAAAACTATACAACCAAGTATTCGCTGATGATTGGAGACCATGTTTCTCTTTAACACTATGCAACATTCAGAAAGTGATTTTGGTCATTTTACATGATATCCATCACATATAGAAACCCTTCTGAAAAGAGGAAATTATCTCTAACATTTGTGTGTCCTGTTAATGTGCCTAATTTTCCATGTTACTATAAATACTCAGATGACCCTGGCAAATGTTTCCTTTTCATTTATCTTTCCTACTTAAATGGGAACTTAACAATTTTTTGAATATTTAAAAGTCCATGCTCCATTTATTCCCTAAGTATTTTACTTCTTTTTAAAATTTGCATTTGTTTCATTTATTAACTGATTGACTTATTGGATATATTTTTGTGTGTGGACCCATGTGTGGCATGGCATTAAGTGGGGAGATCAGAAGACACCTTGTGGGAGGCAGTGCTCTCTCTCCACTCTGTGGATCAGGGATTCCAACTCAGGTGGCCATGCTTGGTGACAACTGCCTGTATCTGCTGAGTTTTCTCACTGGCTATTTTAAAATAGTTAACAGTATTTTTATATATACAAATACTTAACAGTAATTTTATATATACAAATAAGTTTAATTAAGTAATAATGAGTAAAACCCTCAAAAAAAAGAATGTCCTATAGGTTGATGTAAGATATTCCTCACAGAGGGAAATAAAAGGGCTAACAATCAGCAAGCATTTTCAGTTGTGGTGGGTGACTATGGTATCACTAATGTTCTACAGGTGGCACCTTGGTTAGGATGATGTGATGTTTGCTTTATTGATTTTGTAATGCTGTAAAAAGGAATTTACATGAAGTAGAATCAGGAAAGTGTAGCAGTACTTTTTTATTGGATCACCGGCCTGCAAATAACAACACTGAGACTCTATTAATTTTGAAAGCTCAGCATATAGATTAGGCTTGTCCCATTAGCTCTTATAACTTAAGTTAGCCCATTAATTTTAATCTATATTCTGTTGCATGGCTTGTTACCTCCTCTTTCCTTACTACTCATGCTGCTTCCTCTGCATCTGGCTGGCAGCTTCTTCTTCTTTACCTTTCTTCCCAGTGTCCTCTCTGCCTCCAAAATCCTGCCTAGCTATTGGTCTTATAGCTTTTATTTAAACCAATATGAGTGACAAATCTTCACAGTGTACAAAAGATTATTCCACAACATTTCCCCTTTTGTTATTCTATTACTTATTTATTATTTATTCTATTATCCTATTTATTATTTTATTATATTTCATTATAAATAAAAGGATAGGTTTTAACTCTAAAATAATAAAACTATAAACATTAAGAACAATTATCTGGTAAGAATTACATTTACAATTTCTAGTCTAGTGTATTTGGAGAAAATACACCATTATTTACTCTATCTTGATGAGTCCAAAGCTCTGTACCTAATTTGCTTTCTATCATAACTAAGTAAAACAGAAACCATAACTACCTAGTCTTTAACTTGATCAAAAACCCCAGAGGAAGTGCAATGCAAACCACTTACAAAATGACAGAGACAGCTAGCTGCCTAGACAGTCACCCAAGGTTCCTATCTAACAGTAGAGCATACATCTTTGGCCTACAGGCCTAGAATATCTGATAGACTTTTCTGTGAAGCAATAATAATTTACCCTATTATCCTATTATTTATGTATCTCCCCATTTTTCTTCAGAAAGAGATCCTTTTATCAAACTCCTTTGTTTAGCTTTTTTTCCTGACCATGAATAATAACAGCTTGTAACCAACCCTTCTAAATGATGAAAAGCATCTTTAACCCATCAAATGACCAAAAGCCATCCATCTCACCACTTGGGGATGTTGGCATCTTGTTTTCCAGACTGCTTCCTCTTGCCTGGGGGAACTGGAGTCTTTAGGAGATCCTAGGAAAATTAGGATATTGGTCAAGTCCCGAGAGAGACTTGTATTATTTTTTGTTCAGTCTCTGGGCAATGGGAAAATACAAGGTTTATTTGAAGTCCTGGCTGGAATAATCTGTGAAACTGGAGCATCTCAGCCAGTAGCCTTGAAGCTGTTTTGGATACAGAACTCTGAGGAATCTGTAACAGAGGCACTCTGAGACGCTGGATCACCTGGGCCACCTGTTTTCATTGATGTATGGTCACCTTGCTCTGAAAACACATAAATTTTCAAAGGTAACACACACACACACACACACACACACACACACACACACATACACATTAACACAAGTATGGAATGTGCAGTGTGCACAAGTCAGTTAAAGTCAATTTTTTGTTTTATGTTTGAACAGGTAAAATATGTCACCTATGTTGTAGGGTTTTTTTAAGTTTATTTTTTATGCCTATAGCCAGGATTTTCAGAGGGTCTCCCCTGATCAAATCTGATCCTCTTTAACTTTGAATGAATCCACAGCCTTTCATTTTCTTTTTTTTAAATTGATTTTATAGAGCTATATATTTTTCTCTGCTCCCCTCCTTGCCCCTCCCCTCCCCTTCAACCGTCTCCCATGGTCCCCATGCTCCCAATTTACTCAGGAGATCTTGTCTTTTTCTACTACACATGTAGATTAGATCAATGTATGTCTCTCTTAGTGTCCTCATTATTGTCTAGATTCTCTGGGATTGTGATTTGTAGGTTGCTTTTCTTCGCTTTATGTTTAAAAACTGGTTTTCTTTGCTTTATGTTTAAAAATCACTTATGAGCAGCCTTTCATTTTATATGGAAACAAAAGTATTACTACTTCTCTAACACAACAAGTTTTTTGATTTTCATTCTGAAGTTAAGACATTTTAAAAATATATAGGTTGCCTTAATTTAGTAGTTTCCATAATCCAATGTCTCTCAGTAACTACTGTTTGCTCATCAGCAATCAAAAAAATTCAAAGACAACACAATAATATACAGGATCCAGACTCCCCATGTATTTCCCATCTCTATATGGCTTATTTTTTTTAAATTACTTTACTCCTTTTTAAAAGATATTACTCATTATTTTTAAACTATCTATCTATCATCATCTATCCATCTCCCTATTTTATGACTGTCTATGCTCTTTTCCTTTTTATGCACATTGTTAAACATACTATAAGTTATTTAGATTTTTTTTCATCTGAACCTGCCTTATTGTGTATCTCTATCCTTTTTTGTAAGCATGAACAAAATCTTAAATCCACCACTTGACTTAGTTCATGGCCCACTGGTGGCTCATGCATGTAGGCACTGTTGGGAAATGTGCCTCTGTACTACAGCCAACACGAGAGACATGAGACTAGGAAGCCATGTTCGGCTTTTTGTGCATGTGTGTGTCTAGAACCCTTTTTAAGCTCTCTCAGGTTTTATGTGAATCTATATGGCTCCACATTGTATGTCATTTGCAGCAGTACTTTTTTTATCGTGACCACCAGGCTGCAAATAAGAACACTGAGACTTTTTTATTAATTATGAAAGCTCAGCCTATAGCTTAGGATTGGCCCACTAGCTCTTATAACTTAAATTAACCCATTTATTTTAATCTATGCTCTGTTGCATTACCTCATCTAAACTTACTGCTCATTCTGCATCCTTTGCATCTGGCTGGTGACTCCTGTGTCTCCACCCTTCTTCTCAGCATCCTCTCTTCCTTGAAAATCCTGGGAAGGACATTTGTCTCAGTCCTATTTAGCTTTCTATTAAACCGATCTGGATGACAAACCTTTACAGTGTACAAAAGATTATTCCACAACAGAAATGCACACCGAATTCAACACTGTGGCTGTTTTCTGGGCTCTGACTGGTTGGGCCAGTGACATGATGGACAGCAGTACTTAGTGGTGGCTTCTATCAGTCATGAGCTCCATATGTAGGCGGTTATTGTATGCAGTGTAGTGGTGCTAAGCTCTTATGTCTGGTAAATTCCATGTAAAAACTGCATTTCTCACCTTTGATACTTTTAGATTTGATGAGCTTCTCAGGACATGACTCTCTCCAGAAGCTGAGGAGCATTTGTGAATGCCTATGGTTAGGGTAAGGGTATTGGATGAGGGGTGGTGAAATCACCCTTACTTTAGTATGTGAAATGGAATCCTGGATTTTATTTATGTTAGGAAGCATTGTGTGGTTGAGCCATACCCTTAGTACTTTTCTTTTCTTAATTCCATGTCAAATTCTAATCTGGAGGGGTAGAGATATGGCTCTGTTGATAGAGTACTTGCCTAGTATGCACAAGGCCCTGAGTTCAACCCCCAGTACCACATACAACCAAGCTTGGTGACTTATACCTGTAATCCCAACACTCAGGAGGTAGAGACAAGAATACTAGGAGGTCAAGATTATGCTTGAAACATAGGAAGTTTAAGACTATCCTGAAATGCATGAGAGTCTATCTCAAGTATTTAAAAAAAAAAAACTAATCTGTAGTAAGAGGAGAGTGGGCCACATTCCCGATGCCCGGCCAGCTTAACCCCCGAAATAATTACACAGAAACTGTATTTATTTAAACACTGCCTGGCCCATTAGTTTTAGCCTCTTATTGGCTAACTCACATCTTGATTTAACCCATTTTTAATAATCTGTATAGTACCACGAGGTCGTGGCTTACTGGGAAAGCTTTAAACCTATGTCCATCTCAGGCCGGAGATTTATGGCATCTGCCACCCTGTCTTTCTTTTAGCATTCTGTTTTGTCTACTCTGTCTACCTGATCTCTGTCCTATCAAAAGGCCAAGGCAGTTTTTTTATTCACCAGGGAGAGCAACACATAGAAAGAAGGACCTCCTACACCACTAATCTGTGAATGAGATTCACACCCATTCATCATGTCTAGCCCATTCATTAGACACAGCATGTGGGAATGACATTTGTCTAAGTACTATTTATAATCTCGAAGTATCATCCAAGTGATGTACTGCCCTGATTTAGGTGGAAAACAAATCAATTTAGCAAATCATTACTAAAGTTTATTGCTCTTAAATAATCCATAATAAATAAAATCTATTTGTGGTTTTCTCAGAAAAACATATTTGTTTAAACAAAGGGAATAGAAAGTACTTTCTTTTTATCTGGAATGTAGAGCACAGACTATTCTATGGCTGATTCCCCTATTAGCACAATTAGGCCACATTCCACAAAAACTACAAGACCTCAAAGCTGTATGAAGGGAAGATAAGGTATGTTGGCTACTTTCTACCGTTTTGGTTCAGGATGAATAGGCGTGATGTGTTACTTAGTTCTCTTATGGTTTTAACAAAAAACTCAACCAAAACAACTTAAGAAAAGAAGGGTTTATTTGGGCTCACAGTTCCAGGCTACAGTCCTTCATGGCAGGGAAGCCATATGTGTCAGCAAGAGCACGAGGGGACTGGTCACATGGTATCCAAGTAATGAAGCAAAGAGAATTGAATGCGGGTACTATTGTTTTTATTCCGTCTATGGCCAAAGCCCATGGGTTGGTTCTGGCCACACGTGGAGCGTCTTAAATTTTATTTAAATCCCTCTGTGTCTCAGAGAAATGCCCAGCTGCATGTCCTCAGGTGATTCAGGTACAGTCAAGTTGACAATTAGTATTCACTACCATACACACAAATCTTCCAACATGAAATTGCTTTATAGTCAAGACTGCTGACTTTACATCCTTAAAAGAGGCTCTGCCTTAAGCTGACAGATTTTCTTGATAGCTTGAGCCTAATCTCTCACTGAATTTCGTCTCATATGATACACAAGAACAATTCTCTTCCTCGTGGATCAGAGCTTCAAAATTATTGGTGGTTGTGATAGGCAATACTGATTATCAACGTGAAAAAACATAGAACCCCCATAAGATAAGTCTGTAGAAACACACGTGAAGGCTAATCTGTAAATTAGCCTTTATGTATAACTGTGAGGGATTTTTCTTATTAGAATGAAACAGAAACTTCCAGAGGCAGCCCAGATAGAAAGAAATCCAAGGGAAAAGCTTACACTTTTTCCTGCTTCCTTTGCATCTTGCTGGTAGATTACTTGTTGCTGCTGCTGCTGCTGCTGCTGCTGCTGCTGCCGCTGCTGCTGCCTCTGCTACCACCATCATTGGCTAATAACAGAAACCAGAGAGCTCAGCATTCTAGTGTTGACTGAAGACCAGTCACTCTTTAGGAATCCTTCAGGCCTCTCGATTGGGACTGATAAGGCACCCAGCCTTAGGGACTGAGCAGTTAATATATTTTTCAATATCTTCAATGTGGATACAGCCATTGTTGGACTACCCAGATAATACCTGTAAAGCAACCTAATGAATTTCATTTTAACATCTATTCATTCTGTTGGCTCTGTTCCTCCTGGTAATCCTGGTAATACAGTAGTTCATTACTCTCCAGCCTTATAACTGGCACCCACGCTATTTCTACTGCATTGCACTTGACGGTTGGTCTGACCTCCCTTCACAGCACATGTGACTTTCATGTCTCTGAATCTTCCTTTACAGTCCTTGCTGGTGGAATCTGTGATGAGTGCCATTGCCACCTGTGTGATACTGTGTCAGCCCTATGGCCTTAGACTGTGATTGCTGATACAGCCAAGAAAGCTAGCTGAACATGGTCTTGGAAAACATCGAGCGCTGCACAGAGCATCACAGGAAAAATATGGATCTGGATTGGTTCTCTAGAGCACATCTTACTATGTGACTAAAGACACAGAGATTCAAATAAGGAGTTGGGGTGTAGCCCACTTGATTCTGTGCTTGCCTAGGTTACATGAAGTCTTGGGTTGGATCCACAGAAGCACACAAAACTGGGCATGTAAACTCTACATTTCAGAGGCTGAGACAGCTCATCCTTCACCACACAGGAAATCAAGTTCACCCTGTGCTATAGCAGACCTTGTCTCAAAATAAAACATGGATAAAATGGCAAAACAACAGGTAAGGTAAGAGGAATCCCTGCTTATAGCGTGTTGAGATAGACTGAGTAAGAAATATCCCCCAATAAGGTCATGTACTGTCAGCACTTACTGTTTGCAGACATTGTGGAAACTTGGAGGTAGGGTCTTTTTGGAGAAGGGACTTTAGTAGAGGAGAGTTTAAGTTTTTTTGTAGCCTGAACCCATTTCCTGTTCTTTTTCTTTGCTTCTTGTATGTGGGTGAAAGGGTGAAAACGAGATCATCCAACTTCCTACTCATGCCATCATGCTTTCTTGGCCTGCTGCCACCCTTCAACACCATAATCTAAATTATCCTGCACCAGTGTGCAGACCTCAGTGAGGAGTCAATCTCTTGTAAAGCTGACAGTCAGTGTTACCTGTTAAAACTGCCCTGCTATGATGGGCTCCATCCTTCTCGGATAGTAAGCCAAAACACGCTTTTTTCTTCTCCAAGCTGCTTTGTGTCAGTGGGTTTTAATCATGGCAACAGAGAAGTTATTAATACCCTTCCCACATCCTATTCTGGCTGCTCTAACAAAATGTCTTTGTCTGGTTAATTTATAAAAAGAAATTACAGTATTATAGTACTAGGTGCCAGGTTGTTGAAGAGACATGCAAGGTATTATCTGTTCAAAGTACATTATTAATGCATCCTTATGTGGCAGAAGGGGCAGAATAGAGCAGAAGGGGACATGCATGCCCTCTGAAGTCCTTTACTTGGGACACTAATGACAGCATGAATTCCAAACTTTTGTACCTTCAACGCCTCTTTTAAAAAATCTCCTTCTCAAAACTATTGTATCAGAGATTAAGTTTCAACATGAATTTTGGAGAAAATACACAATCAAACCTTATCAATGACTGAGTGTGATTATTGTGTCCAACGAGGGCTTGGGCACTCTTAGTTATCACTATCAGTGAATAGCAATTGATTGAACTTTGATGTTATTTACTTTATCCATTCATGATATAGAACAAATATGTTGCATGGGTTCCATGGGTTCATGTGGATATTAAATGAGTTAATATAAGCACCTCATATATTCTTAAGAATTTAAAATAAATAAATAAGTAAATAAACTAAGTCTAGAAGAAAAATCCTATGACATTTATTATCTCTTCTGAGGTCATAAATAGAAATCAGAGGGCAATAGAAATGAATAACTCAGACCTTCCAGAGGGAAGGGCAATGAGCAGGTCTTGTGGTAGAGGTCATGATTGCCATAAATGGAGAGAGACAAAGACAAGCTGTCTCCAGCTCTCTAGGTGACCTAAGGACCCAGTGGTGTCTATTTATAAACACCTATTCTATACCTCACCAGCATCATGGCTTTCTACCCATCGCACCTAAGGAGAGGCAATTGGATTATCAGACCTGTTACAGCTGAGAAAGGAAGGAGCAATAAGAGAAGTTAAGAATATGACTGACAGCATCTGGAATATGGAAGAAGAAGGGGTAATCTATAGTCTGGCTGAAGAGTTTGCTGTAAAATATTACCGCAAATTAAAAACCTATGCTTCTTTCTAGAATTCATCAGAGCTTTTAATTTATCTGGGTACATTGTAATTACATTGTAATTCCTAAGAAACTTTGTTTTATAGTCTTTAAAAATTATATTTACTTATTTAGTCCTTTGTGTGTGTTATTTATTATTGTTATTGGGCATATGTGCACATGCACACACATGTGCATGTTACAATGCACACAAAGAACTTAGAGGAGAGATTTTTGGGCATTGATTCTCTCTTTCTCTCATATGGACTCTGGGCATCAAACTCAGGTTGTCAGACGCAGCAGCAGCAAGTGCCTTTATACACTGAGCCATCTCTCTAGTCCACGATAAAGATTTTTATAAGTAATATTGCTCAAACGCCTGTGACTGTGGGGACCTTGTTATAAAACACAGATTTAAAGTGTTGTTTAACAAATACTTATTTCTACACCCATCAAATTCCATTAAAAAGTGGCTAGAATAAAATGTATTTTGGATTGTTACAACTAAATAATAGAAGATAATGTAAGATAATTGAAAAGTAGCTGATGTCACCACCAGGGTAACCCTTTGGAAGGATTTCACACAGCCTATTATATCTTAATAGACTTTATGTATATTTAAAGTCAAGCCACTGTTATTAAGATTTATTTATTTTATACATACGGTGTTTTGCCTGCCCTTATGTCTGTGCACCATACATGCAGAGCCTATGGAGCCCAGAAATGGGCATCAGATACCCTGGAATTGGAGTTACTGAAGGTTACTGAGTTACCATGTGGTGCTGGGACTCAAAACCCAGTCCTCAGCAAGAGCAGCCAGTGGATCTTAACTGCTGAACCATCCCTCCAGTTCCCAACCCACTATCATTAAAACCAGTGAAGCAGCATTTTTCTTCATAAATGTATGGATGGATTATTTAATTTGTTTATACTAGTTGATAAACTCTAGATGCTAAATGACATAGCCCCTGGCAGTAAGAACTTGAAGTGTGATTGATGCCCTAATGGAACTCTTGAGGCATTTTTAAACTTGTAAACCATTTAGTTTATAGTTCTAATTCATTTAAAGCAGGTCTATTTGACATAATCCTGAAGGAGAATTGATGTTGTTCATTGCAAAGTGAATTAGAGGGAGGGAACTCACTGTAAACAAGCATTGTAATGTAGATTCCTCTTTAGTCCCATTTTATTGTATTCCTAAATTGTCATAAAAGTTGGTGTTAGAGGAAGTATTTTTATTCACATGTTTATTTAATATTACTATTTTCAAATTTAGAAATTACTAGACATTTTTTAAAAAATGGCAATGTTGGAATTTGAAAAAGTGAGATGGGGCTGGTGAGATGACTCAGCAGATACAAGGGCTTGCTGTACAAGTCTGATAATCTGAGTTCTATACAGATCCTGTGGTGGAAGGAGAGAACCGAATCCTACTAATGGTCTTCTGACCTACACACACACACACACACACACACACACACACACACACACACACACACACACACACACACACACACACAGAGAGAGAGAGAGAGAGAGAGAGAGAGAGAGAGAGAGAGAGAGAGAGAATCAACATCCTTAGGTGATCAACGATAAGTAACAATGTGGTGCATAGCGAAAGAGTTCTCTGTCCCTGTCACTCTGCTCTGACATAAAAAAACGTCAACAGAAACTGGGCAGTGGTGGCCCACATCTTTAATCCTAGTACTCAGGAGGGAGAGGCAGGTGAATCTCTCTGAGTTTGAGGCCAACCTGGTCTACAGAGGGAGTTCAAGGATAGCCAAGGCTGCACAGAGAAATCCTGTCTCAAAAAAAGAAAGAAACAAAAAATAAAAAGAAATAAGCAAAAAGAAAAAAAATAGCATTTCTGTTAAAACCTTAACTTCATTTTTGTCAGAGAATTCTTCATGGGCTAGAGAGATGGTTCAATGGTCAAGAGCAATTGTTACTCTTATAGAAGATCTGAATTTAGATCTTAGCATGCACACAGAACATTTAACATCCACCTGTAACTCCTAGGAGATCCAATGTCTTCTTCTGGCATACATGAGCACTGTATGCATGTGTGCACATATGCACACACATGAATAAAAATGAATACATAAAATAGATACTTTTAACTTCTTTACAACTTTACAATATGTTTAAAAAGCTAAAACACAAAGTTTGACTCAAAGTAGATGAACACTACAAAATATTTAAAAATTTAATATTGAGATAAAATAAATTATTGAATATTTGTGAACTAGAGCACTGTAGTAAAATATGGTACTATATTGTTATTTAAATAGTTAGGAAGAAAGCATATACTGGTGTACATGAAAGTAAATGTTCAGAGAGACTTGTAAATAATGAAACAGAGAGGAGCAGTTTATATAAACTCATATGCATAATCTACACCAGCAGTGCCAAAAATAATAACAGTTAACTGAAGTCATTTAAATAATGCATGCTACTTTTACTTTTTATTCTTTTATAATTTAATCTTAGATTGTTGATTTAAGATAAAAATAATAGACAAAGATACTAATCCTTTTAAAAATTCATAAAACTAACTTCATATTTGATGGCCTCTATGAATGAAGTCTTTATTTAAATACAAGCAGTAATTAGAGATTTTTTTGTGCAATGTTATTACCAGAACTATGCTATTAGATAGCTGATCATGACATTGCTCCTCTCTACACTTGTGCCATTCTATACCTAAATTGTTTCTTTTGTCTGCCATTCCATGAAATACGTGACATTGCTCCTCTCTATACTTGTATCATTTTATATCTAAATTGTTCCTTTTGTCTGTCATTCCATGAAATACATGATTTTTAAAAGGTTCAATGTCAGTACAGTGAAGTCAACTGTAGAGAACTTAAAATTATTAATTTTATTTACTCATTTTTACTCATGTGTGTGCATATGTCACATGCATGTGCACTTACATAGGCCATAAGAGGACACTGGAACTTCTGGAGCTGGAGTTACAAGTGGATGTTAGCTGCTTCATGCTGGGATTCAAGTCCTTTACAGGAGTAGCAGGTGCTCTTGACCACAGAGCCGTCTTTCCAGCCCATGTAGAACTGTCTGATATAGAAGAGGCTGAGGTCTCAATGGAAATGCTAGGATTTTTATCTTATCACTTATTCTTGATGGTCTCCTAAGGATGTTGATCTCTCTCTCTCTCTCTCCCCCCGCCCCCCTCTCTCTCTCTCTCTCTCCCTTTGTGTGTGTGTCTGTGTGTGTGTCTGTGTCTGTGTGTGTGTGTACTCTGGTCATTAGGCTTGGTGGCAAGTACCTTTATCCACTGAACCATCTCACTAGCACTCTTTTTTTTTTTTTTGAGACAAACAACCTGAATCTAAGACCATTACCTTTCCTTCTCTTGCAGATATGTCTTCCAAATGCAATTTTAAAGCATTGATTGTAATTCTTTATGGGTTTTACCCTCTGTGATCATTAAACATATCTATGAATGTTTTGAGGATTCATGAAGTTCAGTGATCATTTTTCATGACAGCTGTTTGTCTATGAAGATTTCTCTCCTGATTTTTATTTTCTTTAACCCATTTGACTTCTGCCCATCTGCTTTGGCATCCCTCAGGCACCTTTAAAATAACACATTCTTGACTAAACTCATTTTTTTCCACTCTAGCTGATCTGATCCTCTTCTAAGTGGCCATTATCATGATGAATGGCTACCATTGTCATGTAGTTTTTTAAAGTTATAAACTTGGAGAGATAATTCCAACTCTAATAGCTGTGTATAATCTCTTGGCACAAAAAATCAATTGCATATCATTTAAATACCCAGAAGCCTATCCTTTGCCTTCTGTCCCCATTACCATCACCAAAGTGTTGTTTCCTTAATTTAAATTCATGTAGCTAAATTTCTACATTGTGTAATTAGAAGGATACTTGAAAAAAAATGTAGTTGTGTCTTTTCTCCAAGCATAAGCAAAACTGATTTTTTGGTGTGTTTTATGAGTGTAAACTTGTTAGCATGTTGGCATTTAAAAATATGCTTTAATACAGGCTCCCATCAGAAGCCCCTTCCCACCTTATTAGTCCCATTGCTGTCTTGGGCAGGCATAGGTCTCACTGAGCCTTGTTCTCTCTTTGCCTACCCTCCTTTGATAAGTTCTCTGCATCTCTGTATCTTTCTCATCTTCAGAGTGTTCTGCCACTCAGTTCAGATGCTCTTCCTTCTAGGAATTTTTATTTTTTATTTTTTTTTTTTTACTTTGTAACATGTCATGGCTAGCTTTAACTTGACAGGACCTAAGATCACTTGGAAAGAGAGTCTTGATGATGGATGGTCTACAGTGGGTTGCTCTGTGGTCTTTTCTATGTATAGCACCATTTCCTGGGTCCAGGTTTTAAACTATAAGAATAAAAAGAAAAAAAACTGCAAACAAGCAAGCCTGCAGGCAGTACGTATGCATTTCTTTCTGCTCTTATCTGTGGATGTGACATGCCCAGCTCTTTGAAGCTCCTGATTTTTTCTTCACTTTCCTCTGACAGGGTGAAATTTGAATTTGAGAGTTAAACAAACCTGTTCCCCAATGAATTGTTTTTTGTCAAGGTATTTTCTCACAGGAGCAGAAATTAAATTTAGACATGCCTAATCTGGATTGGGTATATAGTGTTTCCTTGTATTCCACTCATCTCTCAAGGTTATAGAAAAAAAAAGAATGCACTCATCTAGTGAGGATTTCTTATTTAATAAATCTACTTCTATTGTGTTGAATATTTTTGGCCAGCAATTGCAATTTTTGTCTTTGTTTTCTTATTGTCCTAATAGTATTTTGAACACCCAACGTGAGGTACAAAACATATTTATTCCTCTTGGAAACCTCATCTGAATGTTAATTCTCTTCCACGGTTTCATTTTGCCTATGCTGCATTTACACTCAGATTTTGTTTTTGAGGTTCCTAAGGAGAGAACATAAATATTATGGATGATATCTTGGGCAGACCATACTACTTTCATGATGCATAGTCCACTAGATTAAAAGCATAAGGCTCTTAATGTTCAACTATTTGCTTGGTACGTGTGTGTATATTTGTGTGTGTGTATGAACATCTATATAAATATTTGTTTTATGATTAATTATTAATTATTGAATAAGTATGCACTTATGATTCAGGATATTTCATAATCTCTTTCTTGATGGTTGATGAAATATTTTTTATTTATTAGTTCTTCTTTATAACAATTCATAAGGGTGGAAAGAGGTACATCTTCCTCATTGTTTCCTTAATTGGCACAGGCATATTTTCTTTTTCATTTTAAAAAATTTATTTTATATAACAACTACTGTTTCTCCTCCCTCCTCTCCTCCTGCTCCCTTCCCCAATCTTTCCCTATCCCCTCATCTACTCCTCCATCTCCACTCAGATGAGGTAAGGCCTCCCATGGCAGTTAACAAAGCATGGAACATCAAGCTGAGGCAGGACCAAGTCATCCCTGCTGCATCAAGGCTGAGCAAGGCATCTCACCATAGGGAATAGGTTCCAAAGAGCCAGCTCATGTGTCAGGAACAGGTCCTGGTCCCACTACTAGGGGCCCAACAAAAGACCAAGCTACATAATTGTCACCCAGAAGCAGAGGGTCTAGGTTGGTCTCATGCCAGCTCCCTAGCTGTCGGTCCAGGGTCCGTGAGCTCCCACAAGCCCAGGTCAGCTGTCTTTGCGGGTTTCCCCATCACGATCTTGACCTCCACCTCTTGCTCATACAAGCTCTTCACTCTCTCCTCATCTGGACTCCTGGAGCTTGGCCCAGTGATGGCTATGGATCTCTGCCTCTGCTTCTATCAGGTATTGGCTGAAAGCTCTGAGATGAGAATTAGGGCAGTCACCAAAATGATTACAGGGGAAGGTCAGCTACTATTTTTAGGAATCTTATCTGGAGTCATCCTTGAGGTGCCTGGGAGCCTCCCTGGCACCAGGTTTCTCCCTAAACCCACAATAACCCCTCTATCAAGATATCTCCCCATTCATTCTTCCCCTCAGTCCTGCCCACAACTCAACCATCTTGGTCCCTCATGATCCCATCCCCCCTCCCTTCTACTCCCTCCTGCCCCAGTTTACCCAGGACATCCCATCTATTTCCTCTTCCCAGGGAGATCCATGCATCCTGCTTAGGGTCCTTGTTATCTAGCTTCTCTGGGACTGTGGATTGTAACCTTGTTATCCTCTGCTTTATGTCTAAAATGAATAGATACCATGTTTGTCTTTCTGGATCTGGGTTACCTGACCCAGGGTGATATTTTCTAGATCCATCCATTTGCCTGCAAATTTCATGATGTCATTGTTTTTTGTTTTTTGGGTTTTTTTTTTGTTTGTTTGTTTAGCTGAGTGAGTAATACTCCATTGTGTAGAAGTAGCACATTTTCTTTATCCATTCTTCGGTTGAGGGCCATCTAGGTTGTTTCCAAGTTCTGGATATTACAAATAATGCTGCTATGAGCATAGTTGAGCAAGTGTCCCTGTGGTATGGTTGGGCATCCTTTGGCTATATGCCCAAGAGTGGCATCACTGGGTCTTGAGGTAAATTGATTCCCAATTTTCTGAGAAATGACCATAATGATTTCCAAAGTGGCTTTACAAGTTTGCACTACCACCAGCAGTAGAGGAGTGTTCTGCTTACTTTACATCCTCTCCAACATAGGCTGTCATTAGCCTTTTTTGATCTTAGCCATTTTGACTGGTGTAAGATGGTATCTCAGAGTCATTTTGATTTGCATATCCCTGATAGCTAAGGATGTTGAACACTTCTTTAAGTGTCTCTTGGCCATTGAGATTCTTCTGATGAGAATTGTTTGTTTAAATATGTACCCCATTTTTAATGGGATTGTTTGGTATTTTAATATCTAATTTCTTGAGTTCTTTATATATTTTGGATATCAGTCCTGTGTCAGATGTGGGGTTGGTGGAGTTCTTTTCCCATTTTGTAGGTTGCTGCTTTGTCTTAGTGACAGTGTCTTTTACCTTACAGAAGCTTTTCAGATTCAGGAGGTCCCATTTATTAATTGTCGACCTCAGTTGTGCTTCTGCTGTTATAGTCAGGAAGTAGTCTGTGCCAATTTGTTTAAAGCTATTTCCCACTTTCTCTTTTATTAGCTTCAGAGTAATTGGATTTATGTCAAGGTCTTTGATCCACTTGGACTTACATTTTGTGCAGGACAATAGATAGGAATCTATTTGAATTCTTCTACATGCTGCCATCTAGTTATGTCAGCACCATTTGTTGAAGAGGCTTTCTTTTTTCCATTGTATACTTTTGACTTCTTTGTTAAAAATCAGGTTCATAGGTGTGTGGGTTTATGTCAGGGTCTTTGATTCAATTCCATTGATCCACATATCTGTTTTTATGGAAATACCAGACTGTTTTTATTATTATAGCTTTATAGTAGAGTTTGAAGTCAGGGATGGTGATACCTCCAGAAGTTCCTTTATTATACAGAATTATTTTAGCTATTCTGTTTTTTTTGTTTTTCCATACTGAGTAGTGTTCCTTTGAGGTTTGTGAAGAATTGTTTTGGGATTTTGATGGGGATTGAATTGAATCTGTAGATTACTCTTTGTAAGATTGCCATTTTTCTTATGTTAACCCTACTGATTCATAAGCATGGAAAATCTTTCTACTTTCTTATTCCCCCCCCACAATTTCTTTATTCGAAGACTTAAAATTCTTGTCACATAGGTCCTTAATTTGTTTGGTTAGAGTTACCCCCAGATATTTTATATTATTCGTGGCTATTGTAAATGGTATTTGTTTCTCTGATTTCGTTCTCAGCCCATTTATCATTTGTATATAAAAGGGCTAGTGGTCTTTTTGAGTTAATCTTGTTTGTATCCAGCCACATTACTTAAGGAGTTTATCAGCTGTAGGAGTTCCCTGGTAGAATTTTTGGAGTCACTTATGTATATTATCATGTCATCTGCAAATGGTGAAAATTTGCAGATCTTCCTTTCCAATTTGTGTCCCCTTAATCTCCTTTTGTTACCTTATTGCTTTAGCTAGAACCTCAAGTACTACATTGAATAGATATGAAGAGAGTGGAAAGCCTTGTCTTGCTCCTGCCTTTAGTGGAATTCCTTTGAATTTCTCTCTGTTTAATTTGATGTTGGCTGTTGGCTTGCTATATATTGCCTTTATTATGTTTAGGTGTGTTCCTTGTATCCCTGTTTTCTCCAGAACCTTTATAATGAAGGGGTGTTAGATTTTGTCAAAGACTTTTCAGCATCTAATGAGATGACCGTGTGCTTTTTTTCCCTTCAGTTTGTTTATATAGTGGGTTACATTGGCAGATTTTTGAATGTTGAACCATCCCTGTGTCTTTGGAATGAAACCTACTTGATCATGGTGGATGATTTTTTTTTTATGTGTTCTTGCACTCAATTTGCTGGTATTTTGTTGAGTAGTTTTGCATCAGTGTTCATGAGAGAGATTGGTCTGTAATTTTCTTTCTTAGTTGTGTCTTTGTTTGGTTTGGGTGTCAGGGTAACTGTGGCCTCATCAAATAATTTGGCAATATTCATTCTGTTTCTCTTATGTGGAACAATTCTGCACTGAAGCTATCTGGCCTGGGCCTGTTTTTGGGGGAGGGAGACTTTCACATGACTGTTTCTATCTATTTCCTTAGGGGCTATAGGTCTGTTTAAATTGTTTATATGGTCTTGATTTAATTTTAGTATGTGGTATACCTATCAAGAAAGTTGATAGATTTTAGATTTTCCAATTTTGTGAAGTACAGGTTTTGCAGTATGACCTAGTGATTCTTTGTATTTCCTTGGAGTCAGTTATTATGTCCCCCTTTTCATTTTTGACTTTGTTAATGTGGATGTTTCTCTCTGCCTTTTTGTTCATTTGGATAAGGGTTTGTCTATCTTGTTGCTTTTCTCAAAGAACCAACTGTTTGTTTCATTGATTCTTTGTATTGTTCTCTTTGTTTCAATTTTATTGATTTCAGCCCGGAGTTTCATTATTTCCTGCCATCTACTCCTCCTGGGTGTGAGTTTGCTTCCTTTTGTTCTAGAGCTTTCAGTTGTGCTGTTAAGTTGGTTGTGTGAGATTTCTCCAAATTCTTTATGAATGTACTTAGTGCTATGAAATTTTCTCTTACTAGTAGTGCTTTCATTGTGTCCCATAATTTTGGGTATGTTGTGGATTGATTTTCATTGAATTCTAGGAAGTCTTTAATTTCTTTCTTGACGCAGGGGTGGATCAGTTTAGAGCTGTTCAGTTTCAATGAATTTTAGGATTTTCTGTAGTTTGTGTTGTTGAACTCTAACTTTCTCTCATGGTGGTCCAATAAGATACAAGGGGTTATTTCAATTTTTCTGTATCTGTTGAGATTTGCTTTATGACTGAGTATGTAGTCAATTTTAGAGACGATCCCATGAAGTGCTGAAAAGAAGGCATATTCTTTTGTGTTTGGGTGTAATGGTCTGTAGATGTCTGCTAAGTCCTTTTGAGTCATAACATCTATTAGTTTCCTTATTTCTTGGCTAAGTTTCTGTCTGGCAGATCTGTTCATTGGTGAGAATGGGGTGTTGAAGTTGTCCAACATTAGTGTGTGGGGTTTAATGTGAGATTTAAGCTTTAGTAATGTTTCTTTTACAAATGTGGGTGCCCTTGTATTTGGAGCATAAATGTTGAGAATTGAGACTTCATCTTTATAGATATTTTCTTTTGATAAATATGAAATGTTCTCCATCTCTTTTCATTAATTTTAGTTTGATTGATTTTAGTCTATTTTGTTAGATATTAGGATAGCTACACTGACTTGCTTCTTAGGACCGTTTGATTGGAAAATCTTTTCCTAATCCTTTACTCTGAGGTAATGTCTGTCTTTGAAGTTGAAGCATGTTTCTTGTATGCAACAGAAAGATGGATTCTGTTTTCGTATTTATTCTGTTAGCCTGTGTCTTTCATTGGTGAATTTAGTATATTGATATTAAGAGATGTTATTGACCAGTGATTGTTAATTTCTAGTACTTTTTTGCTTTTTTTTTTTGGTGGTGGTGATGGCTGTGTGTGTTTCTCTTCTTTGGGTTTTGCTGATGTGAGATTATCTTTTGCCTGTGTTTTTGTGGATGTAACTGAGTTCCTTGGGTTGGACTTTTCCTTCTAGTACTTTCGGTAGTACTGGATTTGTGGACAGGTATTGTTTAAATCTGATTTTGTCATGAATTGTCTTATTTTCTCTGTCTATGCTGATTGAAAGTTTTGTTGGGTATAGAAGCCAGGGCTGGTATCCATGGTCCATTTGTGTCTGTAAAACACCTATCCAGACCTTTTTAGAGTCTCCATTGAGAAGTTTGGTATAACTGTGATAAGTCTGCTTTTATACATTACTAGGCCTTTTTCCTTTGCAGTTCTTAACTTTCTTTACTTATTCTGTATGTTTAGTGTTTAATTATTATGTGGCAAGGGGATCTTCTTTGGTTCGGCATATTTGGTGCTCTGTAAGCTTCTTGTACCTTTATAGGCATGTCCTTCTTTAAATGAGGAAAGTTTTCTTCTATGATTTTATTGAATATGTTTTCTGTGCCTTTGAGCTGGGATTCTTCTCTTTCTTCTATCACTGTTATTCTTGGTTTGGTCTTTTCATGGTGTTCCAGATTTACTAGATGTTTTGTGTTAAGAATTTATTGGATTTAACATTTTCTTTGACTCATGAATCTATCTCCTCTATTGTATCTTCAATGCCTGAGATTCTCTCTTTCATCTCTTGTATCTGTTGGTGATAGTTTTCAAGTCTTGGACCATTTCCTGTTTGATTTTTTTTGGCTTTCTTTAAAGGATTTATTGATTTCTTCCAATTTTTTGTTTGCTTTTTCCTTGACTTCTTTAAGGGATTTTTTCATCTTCTCTATAACAGCCTCTATCACCTTCATAAAGTAATTTTTAAGTTTGTTGTCTTGTGTTTCAGCTGCACTGTGTTCAGGTTTTGCTGTTGTAGGATCATTAGGTTCTGGTGATATGTATTGCTCTTTGTGTTATTGAATGTATTCTTACTCTGGTGTTTACTCATCTTTTCTTCCCACTAGAGTGGCTTGTGCCTGTGCCTGTTCTTCCAACTGTTGTAGTTGGTACTTGTGCCTATGTGGTCTACTGTTTTTCCAACTGATGTGGTTTGTGCCTATGACTATGTAGTCTGCTGGTGTTGTGTGGTAAGGCTAGCCATGGAGAAGGTCTTCAGGTACTTGGGGTTGGGCATCAGAGTGAGTCTTGGAAGGACAGAGTCCAGTGGGTGATGGTGGTTTGGGTGTAGCCTAGAGGCAGGTCTCTCATCTACCTGCAGGCTGGTGGGGGCTCCAGAGCAGTGGAATTCCACCAGAGGTGGCACAGGCATGTTAAACAGCCCTTAGGTATTCAGTCCTTGCCTAGATGAATTCAAGATGCTGTAATTTGTCTACCAATAAAGCTTGCTTCTAACTATCTATTAAGTTGACATCCTATAACACCTTTGAGGAAATTATTACATTTTTTTTAAACAGGGCTGGAGAGATTTCTATTGAAGCACTGCAGTTCCAAGAATTCCACATAGTGGCTCACAACCATCTATAACTCCAGTTCCAGAAATTCTTATACCCCCCCCCGCATTGGCCTTCACAGATACCATGCATACACATGATACACATATATACATGCAGTCAGTCATCGGATTTTCAAAAATGTTTGTTATTTTTATTTCTATGAGTGTTTTGTATGATATTGATTAGCTATTTGGAGAAAACTAACAATAAAAAAATCATAAAGTTAACTTGACAAGCAAGCTTTCTCATCCATAGTGATGAAACACTCTTGTCTCACCTTAGACTCTTAAGTGACTTAAGGATAGGGTACATAGAGTCCTTCGAGTTGATAGCAGTATATTCCTTCTAGAAAGCAGTAGCTGTCATCAGTTATGTCACCCCATAACCCTCAGTTTTCATTCCTACAATGAAACATTAGGACACAAAAATTGGCAAGGGAAGATGGACTTATTTATAGTTTGGTCAAACCATGGAGGGAAAGAACGTATTTCCTCCCCATGGTTGTGTGACAGTCTTAAGATTTCTAAGAACTACAGAAGAAGATTTAGCTGTGAGACCCTGTAAATGTTCCTTTCCTGGTAGGAAAGGAAGGGCAGAGGACTCAGCCTCTGGAAGCCCAATGTCTTTGTTCCCAGCAGTTGTCTCTATTCTTGGTAAGGAGGGACACAAGGGTCTCTCTTTTGAATGTAGAGTATCTTCTCTATACCAGCAGGGCTCCAGCCCACTGTTGCTCAGCGTGGGCTGAGAAGCACACAACTACTCTGTTCAGACTATTGGCAGAGGGAAAAGAGACAGCAGAGCCAAGTTAAGAAGACGGAGTTCTGTGATCCTTCCCCTTCCAACATCTAGCCTCACAAACAATGAATAAATTTTCTTTAGAAAATGACATCTTTGGCGTCACACTGGGTAGACATTGCCACTTTGCTTTTTTTTTTTTTTTTGGTGTGAAGCTCAGTTTTAATGACTGTTGAGAAACATGTCTATAAAGTGCGTGACTGTGGTAGTGCACAATGAGCCTTGAGTCAAGGACAGTTTCTCCACTTCTATCTGTGACCTGCATGAACAGGTAACTCTCTCATTAGGAGCTATCTGTCCTGTCATCACCGGCTAGGTCTCTTCCCCCCTCACTGTGCCCTTCAGCATGAAGATGAGGAATGGCTACAGTAAGATTTTTAGAGTGTCTGGAATAGTATCAGTTTTGTAGATGAGGGAAGAAAACCCTCAGCCTGAGGTCCCCTTTGCATTCTTCTATTGGCTGAAAGTCGATAGACTTCAAGTGCAATGACTGTATTTATAACAGAGTTAAGGTCAATGTGTTTGGAGCATTTGGGTTTAGCTAAACCTGCACTCAAACCTTGTCCCTAAACATGAGTGCTGTACCTTGTAGAACCATCACTCCATCTTATTTATAAAAGGAAATTATGTAATGGAAATAAAGTAATTGGTACTTTTTAATTTACTCTTTTAACTTTGTACAACCTTTAAGCCTCGTAATTTATGTGCTTTGTTACTTTGAAAATAACATAACCTGTGTGAAGTATACATGTTTCTATCTATCTATCCATCTATCTATCTATCTATCTATCTATCTATCTATCTATCTATCTATCTATCTATCTATCTATCTATAGGGCCCAGGCATGACAAGCTCAATAGAGGCCTCAGTCTTGGTAGTTTACCTAAGGTAATACCTGGTTCCAAGAAAGACCACAGACTGAGACCATCCAGGCACCACCCAGGAAACGACCATCCAAAGGAAATTTGAAATGTTCCAACCATTGTAGATATAGTCACCTGCCTGCACATACCTATTGCTTTCCATCAGGACACCCCTAAACAAATGTCAGCCAATCAGGGGTCCTGAACCTTAGAAATTTGCCACCCCACCCTCTGCTATTATGAAAAAGCCACCCCAACTGAGCTTGGGGCTTTGATTATGCTAAAGCATTGGACACACAAAGAGTCCAAGTTTGAACTTGAATAAAAATGAAGACTCTTTGCTTTTACATATGGGACTCAGTCTCCTTGTTGATTTTTGGGGGACTCTGCATATTTGGGCATAACACTATCTATCTTGCTATCTATTTTATATATTTCTACATCTATCTATATATCTGTCTGTCTGTCTGTCTGCCTGCCTGCCTGTCTGTCTATCTACTTACCTACTTATCATCTATCTATACATCTATCTATCTAAACATCTATCTGTCTTTCCGATCTATCTATCTATCTATCTATCTATCTATCTATCTATCTATCTATCTATCTATCTTCTATCTTCTAAATATCTATACATTTATCTATCTAAACATATGTCTTGTCTGTCTATCTACCTACCAATAGCTATATAGAGATAATGCTCTTGAGAAATTTAGAAACTACTCTCTCTCTTTTTAAAATTGATTTTATTGAGCTATACATTTTTTCCTGCTCCCCTCCCTTCCCCTTCAACCCTCTCCCATGGTCTCTATGCTCCCAGTTTACTCAGGAGATCTTGTCTTTTTCTACTTCCCATGTAGATTAGATCCATGTATGTCTCTCTTAGGGTCTTCATTGTTGTCTAGGTTCTCTGGGATTGTGATTTGTAGGTTGGTTTTCTTTGCTTTATGTTTAAAAACCACTTATGGATGAGTACATATGATAATTGTCTTTCTGGGTCTGGGTTACCTCACTCAATATGGTGTTTTCTAGTTCCATTCATTTGCCTGCAAATTTCAAGATGTCATTAGTCATCAGAGAAATGCAAATCAAAACAACTCTGAAATTCCATCTTATATCTGTAAGAATGGCCAAGATCAAAAACACTGATGAACAACTTATGCTGGAGAGGTTGTGGGGTAAAGGGAACACTTCTGCATTGCTGATGGGAGTGCAAGCTGGTACAGTCCCTTTGGATTTCATTATGACAATTTCTCAGAAAATTAGGAAACAACCTTCCTCAAGACTTAGCAATACCACTTTGGGGTATATATCCAAAGGATGCTTAATTGTACCACAAGGACATGTGCTAAGCTATGTTCATAGCAGCATTGTCATAACCAGAACCTGGAAACAACCTAAATGCTCCTTGACTGAAGGATGGATATGGAAAATGTGGTATATTTACACATTAGAGTACTACATAGAAGAAAAATTAATGAAACTACTCTTTGTTGAAAAGTCTGCCCCCATGTGTTGGGTGTAGATGACCTAAAATCACTTTATTATGATTAGCTCAAATAATATCACACAGATAGTTTAATGGAGCTATTCAGTCCCAAGGTCTATGTGTCTCAGTGAACTTCTCTACAGCTACAACAGCCGTTCTGGAGCCATGGAGCTTCACTTATGGCTTTAAGGTTTGCTGTTACAAATGTGCACTTATATAGAAGTAAAGGAAAGAGAAATGAGGGAAGGAAGGAACTATGACTGAGTTACACTGGAAAGGAGTTAGCTTTGTAACTTCTTTCTTGATTCTTCTGCACTTTGCTGTAACTTGTTACTTACTATCGTGTGTGTGTGTGTGTGTGTGTGTGTGTGTGTGTGTGTGTTCCCTCTCTTTAAATGCCTATGCTTAAATCTGAAACCTACCCCATCTCTTATTTATCTGTGATAAAGCTGCTTACTTTTCTTAGCTCTGACTCGTCCTGAATGTTTTCTATGGAACACTGAAGGATCTGGCTTTATCTGAGTACAGATACTTCAGGACAGAAGCGTCCCACACCATATTTAACAATGGACTTTACCCCTATGCTTCTGCAGTCAGATGCCAAATTTTCATTGAAATGTGTGTTGTTTATGGGAAGCTGTAGTGTCAGAGCCAGGAGCAGCCTGTGAAGATATTCCTTACAAGGTGTGTGTCAAGGCGTGTGTCCAGGGGAAAGGACATTTGTCCGTCTGCCACTTCCTCCAACCTTGACTCTCTTGGGTTGCAAATGGAGAACAGAGCAGCTTATAGCTAAGGAAGCTGTGAGAGGGTAGCATAGGGCTAATGCTTTGGGGATACCCCTTCCCATGGAAGGCATGAATGAAAAATGAAAGAGAAGAGCAGTGTTGAATGACAGAACACTGTTTAGGTTTAACTTTCCCTAGACGTCTATATTCTAGTTCAGGGCTCTTAAACTTCTCTGTTCACAATCCACCTTTGTTACCCCTGATACTTTGTATGTGACCCCAGGTGCATGAATATATAAAATAGGTATATGAAGAAAGCATAAAGACATTTATTTTAAAATAATTTTTGATAAACATGCCAGTTTGATAGCTTCTTGAAGATGAAAGCAATTGTCATCCTGATGACATGGCTGGCCGACTTATCTTTACGTGAAGAATTAGATCTTGTATTAATATTTGACTCTTCAGGACCTAGAACATCTTCAAAAGTTTTCAGAGTTGATTAATATTTAGATTTTATTATTATCAATGTCAAGCACACTGCTTCACGTGAACACATAGTACAAAATCACAAAAGTATGTCTAGGGCCTTTTCAGAAACATGGAAAACCCTGTATTAATCCCAAAACCCAAAAATCATTTAATGACATTTTTAATATGGTAAGTATCGACACTAAAGGAACAATATGCCTTGCAGGCTAGGGGTTCTGTTTGCAGTTAAGACAGTAAAAATAATTTCCTGTTTGTTCTATGTTAAGTCTTTGAAGTCCTTGCAAGTTACCGTTTCTATTTGTAATTAAGGAATCCCCATTTGTCCCGTGCAGGTTAAGGTTTATGTTTATAGTTAAAGAATAAGTTCCCGTTATTTGTCCTGTGTTGTTAAGTCCTTGCAAGTCAAGGTTTCTATTTGTAATTAAGAAGAAGTTTCTCTTTCTTAGATCTGGTATAAACTGCTTGGAACCCCATTTGCATGATATATATTCATACCCTTGGTCCTTCCCTTTTATTGTGTCTTTCTAACAATATATAAGAGCCATCTCTCACATCCCGGTGAAGACCTTGTATCTCCCATAAAAGCATAAGAGGGACTTCAAGGGTCAGCAGGGGCTGCTCTCAAAAATCCCAACTTAGGGTGAGGTGAGAGAGCTGGCTGGCCAATCCCAGGCACACCCCAAAATACAGGTTGCTTTGATTGGGCAATCATGGATTTGGTCCTTTCTCCTCATGATTCTCAGGTTTAGCAGTAACGTAGAAAGCACTGCCAGAAACACACTCATTACATGCCATGCAAAGTCATTGCTTTCTTTTATTCTGGTGATGTATTCATACTAAATATACTGTAAATTGTGCTCTCAGTGATTTTCATGAAAAGTAGAGAAAGTGGCTTAAAGTTTCGAATAATCATAGAATATATAACATAACCCTAGATTTTATAAAAATAGAATTTTCAGAGTTTAGTAAGAATATCAAAGACCATTTTTTTCTGTCTTAAAGGAGAAGTAGACTATTTTCATGAGAAGTAAATAATACTTTAAGGAAATACTTATAATTTAGCCAAACAGGTACTTAAATGTTTTTAATAAATTTATTTAGTTATTTATTTTTCACCCTGTCCACAGTTTCCCCTCCATCCTCTCCTCCCAATCCCTTTCCCCACTTCCCCTTTCTTTCCACTTCCCTATCCTTCTCCCACCTCCCCTTTGTTCCCACCTCCCAATCCACTCCTCCTCCATTTCTGTTTAGGAAAGACCAGGTCTTCCATGAATATCAACACAACATGGCATATCAAGTTGCAGTAAGGCTGATCACCTCCCCATGTATTAAGGCTAGGTAAGGTGACTCTGTATGAGGAGTAGGGTCCCAAAAGCCTGTAAAAGAGTTGGATTCCCTGTTTCCACTGTTAGGAGACCAGAAGAGGATCAAGCTACATAACTGTAACATATATGCAGAGGGCCTAGGTCAGTCCCATGCAGGCTTCCTGGTTGTCGGTTCTGTCTCTGTGAGCCCCTGTGAGCCCAGGTTAGTTGATTCTGTGAGTTTTCTTGTGTCCTTGACCCCTCTGGCTCCTGTAATCCTTTCTACCCCTCTTCTGCAGGATTCCCTAAGCTCCATCTAATGTTTGGCTGTGGGTCTGCATCTGTTTCCATCAGTTGCTGCATGAAGTCTCTCTGATGACAATTAGGACAGGTACCAATCTCTAAATATAGCAGAATATCATTTGGCATTATTATATTGACATTGTCCCCTCTAGTCATGTTTGGTTCTATCCTAGGTCTCTGGGTCATCCAGCCTGTGGGTCCTAGTGCTACAGGCAGTGTCAGGGGTGGGCTTACTTTCTTGACATGGCTTTTGGGCCAGACCTGTCATTTTTTTGACCACTTCCTTGATCTCTACCCACCCCCTTTACCCCAACACATCCCATAAACAGGACAGACTGTAGCTGGAAGGTTATGTGGCTGGCTTGGTTTTCTACTCCCTCCACTAGAAATCTTGCTTGGTCACAGGAGAGAGTCAGCTGAAGCTGAGTCCTAAGGTTCTCTTCAGAAATTACTGTCCCATTAGAAAACCAGGAATCCAGCATGTTTGTGTGAGTATATAACATATGTGTTATGTTTATGTGTGTTCTGGTGTGCATTTTCAGAATGAACTATCCACATCTCTACAATTCAAGATCATTTTCAAAAGAAAATCAGTTGCATTTTGATCCTCAATTTTCACTGGGAATTGTAAATTTATTAGGAACCACTATGATTAACTGGGTTTTGTCTCCAATATATTTTTTTATTCCCCCCCAAATTTGCAGGTGTCCAAATGAGACAGAACCCAGGTGTAGGAAAAATGATAATCTGGAGTCCATAACTGCTTAATTCCATCTCTGAGGATGCCACAGAAGCCATTTGGTGGATTGTTTCTCAGACTCAAGATAGAAAGGTTATGAAGGGTAAAAATCCTTGATTTGGCTTTTTTCCCCCCAGTCTTATCCCTTTTATTTTTGTGCAACAATAGAATCTCAGTTATCTGAGAGCTTTCTGAAGGACAACTGCTCTGCAATTGTAAGGCAAGGGCGCTGGCAAGTAAGCATTAAAATGCTAGGCATCAGCTGCTGCTTGCCAGAGGGAACAAATGCTGTAATAGCTCCCTTTAGAATGCTGTGTTGTTCAAATGTGGGCCAGGATGGCACCTGAAGTGGGTGAAACATTAGAGACAACCAATTCATTGCACCTGGTTGCATCTGTGTTACTCAATAAAAGGGTAAGGGGGGAAGAAGGAAAGAAAAAAAAAGTCAGTTTTGAGAATGACTGCCACATGGTTAGCTGAAGGCAGAGTTAGGCAATGTAAATCTCAGCAACATTAAAAAGCATATCATAAGACTTACAGCTTAGTGACTGTATTGCTGAATGTGTGATTCTACCTAATTTTATCTGGCACTTTCCTACCAACATGTGGCCTGCTGGTTCTCATCGGTGCCACACAGCTTGGATGGAGTGTAGATTAAAAGATGTTGGATTAGGGACCAATGTTCATCTCAGCTTTGATGTGAGAAAATGACAATGATACTGGTCTCCCTCATGGCAGGTTTTTGCTCACTGTAACAGGATCATGCAGTTGTGATTGAGCAGTGAGGGGCTTGCAGTCCTTAACACCTTGACTGCAGATGAGCCATGCATTCCAGTTGATAATTAATATGCACATATAAGACAATATCTAGACTCCTGAGTGCTGAGAACCAAAGTTCCCAGGAAGAAGGTAGCTACATACCGTTGTAAAACACTCTACAAGGCTGCTGGATTAAAATTATGCCAGGGGTTCTTGAGAGCTGGGCATCTGAAGGTCCAGAGTCAAATTATCTTGAACTATCTTTATCTCCCTAAATAAGTACTCATTCCCCACATTTGTATTTGATCCCCAATCTTTGTGACTATCAGGTAAAATCCCCTTTGGAATATACAAACAGCTGCCTTCTAGTCTAACAACACAAAAGCTATGCATTCTAGCAGATAACACTTCACCCCATCCCTATAGTAGAGATTTCTCTGCTTTACAGTCACCCACCTATCTGATATTTCCACCAGTGTATCTTGTAAATCCCCTCTGATTTATGGTTTTCTTTATGATTGTGAGAACTCATGGGGCTGTTTCCACATTGAGATGTGGTATTTAGGGTAACCTTAGTCTGTTTCTGGGCCCTGGGAATTCATGGCTCTAGGATAAACTGTCTTTTAGCTCCTTTAAGCAAAAACCATGCTTTTGTATCAATAGCGTTTAGCTAGTTCCACCTCCCATGACCTAGATCTCAGCACTGAATTGGCCATTCCCTGGCCACCAGGTTTCTTATCACCCCCTAACTACTTTTCCCTGCACCCCTTCTTCCCAAATCCTCAAAGCAGCACCCACCTCCTCAAAAATGAACAGGTCAGGGTGTAGTACTTGTCTTTATGCCTTCACAAAGCATCTGGTCCTTCCAAGGCATGGGTTGACTCTTCTTCCCAGTCCCTTGGCATCTTAGCAAAAACCAGATAACTGCAATCTATCTAGCTGTCAATGAACTCCTTAAACATGAAGTTCCTCTGAAGACAGCAAGGGTGCCTGCCTCATCTTTACAGCCTATGGTCTGGTACTTTATGTAAGACAGGCACTCAATAAATGCTTACTAAAAGAAAGAAAAAAAGAGAAAAACAATTCCTGGAGACTTTGTGCTCTTTAAAATTCAGTGCTAGGAGTCAAGCAGTTATATTCCTTGGGAGGAAACAAAGTGTGATGCCTCTGATAACTTGAGCAAGAAGAAAACTTTCTAGGATGGCTACAGAATCCTTATAGAGGTAATCAAAGGCAGTCGAATTTGTACCGTATTAAAATGTAGCCTTAATCCAGTGACTGGTGTGCTTATAATAAAAGGGAGTTTTAAAGATGGACAGGCAGAGATTCAGGGGCAGGAAAACCATGTGTAGATGTAGGCAGAGATGGGAGAGATCTATCTGCAGGCCAAGGCAGGTTGGGCATGGCAAGCGCCCTGCAGAAGCTAGGGGAGAATCTGGAGACAAGTTTTTGAGGGTTGTAGAGGAAGTTCTGTCTTGCCCACACTTCACGATCTCTGAGCATTCAGAACTGTGAGAAGGTAAGTTCTGGGGCTTCGGCTTATGAAACTCTTAGTCTTTTAGAGCAGTTCCAGGAAGTTAGGTGACTAGCACACAGTTTCTGGGAGATACATTTTTATGGCCGAGTGAGCATGGCCACGGTTGGCTAAAGGATTGTGCAATCCTAGTTAATGATAAAATATGCCAGTAATGAGTGTCATTTCGAGGACACTGTAATATTTTCTGGAAGAATAAAAAATAAAATTGCTACAAGACTGGAGTATTTTAGGGCCATCGTAAGAAATATATAATTGTCTACATATTCTAAATTGATGTTATTTCATTGCAATCAAGTTGACTAGATAGACAGCGATTATGTTTTTCTTCAGACCAGTGAAGATCTGTAGTGAAGGTGTCCATTTGCTCAGTGAGAGCTCACTGAATGCAAAGGCCAAGATTAAGTGCTGAGGCAAGCAATGATGCAAACATTGGTAAGCACAACCTAGCTGATGCTACGCTTTGAAAATTCCCCCATTACTCTCTCTATTTGTTTTAGATAAGTTGAAGGAATTTGCTATGTCTGTTGATAGTCATAAATCACTACCTTTCCTGTCCTGTCTCTCCCATTCTTCACGGATAGTGAAGAAGGAAGGGTAATGTTCAGATGAAAATGCTTTGGCAAAGATGCCAAGCTTAAGTCTATATCCAACCTTCTGACCTACATGTTGGGGGAGGCTAACATTTTAGGCTTAGCCAGAGGGTAATTCATGCTGAGGTATGTGCCAGACAGTGCCTGGGGGAAAATGCTAAAGTGCTTCGTTGAACTCAAAGTTTTGACTAAAGTTGAGAGGCTTCTCCGTGATGGAGCAGCCTGAGCTAACAAGAGAGACCATCTGTCATTGCCAGTGCCTAAGGCTGCCCCCCAAAATGTCAATAGCAGCAACTGCAGTTCTCTGAGTTCAATGTTGTGCTTCCCAGAAGTAACCCAGTCTGAAGGTTCTCAGTTTCTGATGCCCCAGTCCCTTCCCTTTGAAAGTTTGCAGACTACCGGCTGCAGAGTGCATATGCGATGTGTCACGGGGTGGGGAGCAAGCTTACACTTGCATAGGAGTCAGCAAGCTTTTCTCTGTTTTGCTACACTGTGCAGTGTGATGGAAGGAACGCTGGCAAGTCTCAGACACTTATTACTCTTCACTGTTACTGATTGCTGCCCGGTATTGTTTAATTGAGACAAGGTCTCATTTTTGAGCCTTGACTGACCTAGAGTTCATTGTGTAGACCAGGCTAGCCTTCAACTTCTGGCAATTTATCTGCACCTGTCTCCAAAGAATTATATATTTTAAATATTCTTTTTAATTCTGCATATGTATGTATGGGTCAGAAAAGAGTATCAGATCCTCTGGAGCTGGAGTTAGCAGGAAATCCTGTGTAAAAACAGTATGTCTTCTTAACTGATGCCATCTCTCCTGCCCCACCAAGAGTAGTAATAGAATAAAGAACAACAAGCACACAAACAAAGCTACAAACATCCTGCAGTGGGGTAGAAGAGGTATTATGAGTAGTAGAGCTGAGCAAAAGTTGTCTGGAGAGCCAGTGAAATCTCTTGCCTCTCTGTATACTCGGACGGGCTATTGGAAACTTTTTCGCCAGCTTTTACGGTAAAACCCTGTGTCTCCTAAGGGTCAGAATGTTCCTTTGAAGTCAAATACCTTTATTTAACCATAGTTTGTTCCTTCTTTATGAAAATGAAGGCACTAGATGCTTTCCCATACTAATATCTTATCCCATACCAAAACTTACCCCATGCCACTAATACGAGGTCCGCATCCTCATATGTTCTCAGCTTCATTACAACATCACCGAACTGTGACTTTGAGCGCTCTTACCCCGTCTTTGTTGACTTTTTGTAGCACGAAAAATAAAAACCCAGAGAAAGAAATTGGAGTTCAACCCGAAAACCAGAAAAGCAAAGCAGCCAAGTCACTAGAGAAGTCTTATTTCTACCAAGGCTGGGTGACAGCAAACTGAAGTTGACAGAGTCTCTCTCTCCACTCATTTTGTATTTCCTCTAGTGCTGTGATTAAAGGTGTATGGCTCCCTAGGATTGGGATTAAAGGTGTGAGACACCACTACCTGGATTTGCATCTGCATTGATCTTGTGTAGCCCAGAGTAAACTTGAACTCACAGAGCTTCATCTGACTCTGTCTCCCAAATCCTGGGATTAAAGGTGTGTGTCACCATTGCCTAACCTCTAGTAGCTTTAGCTTTGCCTCTGGTCTTCAGGCAAGATTTATTTATCAAAATACAAATAATATACCATTCCACTTTTTGGAAGATTCATGGATAGAAAGACCCTAAAAGGAAAATCCAGCTCACTGGGATAGTTTTAATCGACAATTTGACATAATCTATACTCATCTGGGAAGAGTCTCAACAAGACATTGTCTAGATTTGGTAGGCCTGTTAGTATGTCTGTGGGGGTTATTTTGATTATGGTTGTTTATACGGGAAGACCCAGCCAACTGTTGGTAGCATCATTTCCTGAGTCTGGGTCTTAAACTGTATGAAGACAAAGCAAGTTTAGCACTAGAAAGAATGTATTTACCCTTTTACTTTTGCTATTGACTGTGGATGTGATGTAATGTGATGTGATAGAATGTGATGATGTGATTGGACTAGCTCTTTCTAGTTCCTGCTACCTCAGCTTCTTGGCTATGATGAACTGTATGCCGAATGGGGAGCCAAACTTAATCCTTTCTCCCATAAACTGCTTTGTGTCTGAGAATTTTATCACAGTACCACAAATGAAAGTAGGATGCCCACTATGATGTGGGAGGTGAGAGGTCAGCTCTCTGTTTCTTGCTCTTTCTACTTGTTGCCACATCTCCCCGCCATGGTGGACTCTAATCCCTCTAGAGTAGAAGGAGCCCTTCTCCAAGCTGCCTTGGTCATGGAATTTTACCACAACAATAGAAAAGTAACTGACACAAAGGCCATATATGTGATTTGGTTTAGAGAGGAAATAAACTTTTAAGTGAATGAATTTTGGACATTTTTGGATGTTTCTATCATGGAAGAAGATGGAATATTTTTAAGTTTCTAAAAAGCAGAGATTTTGATATGTTCAATGAGTTATGGGATGGACAGATAAATGTTTCATATCCTTAACATGCTTCAGTATTTATTTGTTCACTCATTTGACTCAAGACAAGGTTTTTCTTCATTGCCCAAGTTGGCCTTGATCATGTGATCCTCTTGCCCTGCCTCCCAAGTTCTGGAATTCCAGGTATATACCATTGTACTCAGCTAGACAATTCCCAAGTCTTTTTCTCTTTACTTTGAGGTAACATCTCATGTAGCCCAGCTCAAGCTGGAGCTTGCTATGGAGCAGGAAATGACGGCCTTTGATATCTGTTCCTTCCACCTTTACCTTTCTGCATGCTGGAATTCCTAGTGTGCACAATCAGAGCCAGTTTAAACAATGCTTAGGTTCAAACTTAGGGTTTCCTGAATGCTATGCAAGAACTCTACCAACTGAGCCATATCTCTAGCCCTCAATCTTTACGACAATGGGAACTACTGAGATAAACCCTTGTTTCTCTTGAAAGAATTAGGCTTAAACAAGCCGATGTAGGTGCACTATGACTATGCCTCTTCTTATTGTTAGAAGCAGTGAATTGTTCATCCAAATATAACCCCTGGAGTTTTTACCAGACTACAGCTCTCATTTAAAAATGTAAAGAACTTCATAGATTCCATCTAGTCTAAAATCACCAGTAAAATGTTATCATCAATATCAACTCATATAGATCATGAACAACTCATCTATACATGTTCAACGGGCATATTGTCTTTCTTTTAATGAGTTTTTCAAAATCTAGCTTATGTCTCCCAGAACCTAAAAGGACATCTAAAAGTCAGTGTAGGAAACACTGTTAAGTGTGACACTCATTTCTGGTCTCTCATGCATCCCACCGGCATTTTAGCTAGCATCTAACCCCCATCGTATTTTCTAATACCACATCCTTACGTTTTCTTCTGCTTGTCTCTCTGGTTGTCTTGAATCAGGTAAGTGATTACAGTCAAATGGGAGTATTGTCAACTGATTCAGTTGCATTGGTGTATTTATTTTATTTTACATTTGCTGATAGTTGTCTCTTGGCCAGAATACTATAATTAGCATCCTGTCTTTATTTCCACATCAGTGATGCCTTTACATTTCTAGTGATGTTCCACCTGTTACTGCAACTTGGATATAGGTCCATTTTCCTGAAATACATTTCTGGATATTTTTTTAACAGAATTGTTTTTGAGTATTCATTTTCCATCTAGTTCTTTCCAGCACCTAAGAATTATCTTTAAAGGATGTTGATTTAACAAGCCAGTCCCAAGGTTCCTTTACCAGGGTTTCTTTTCTTTAGTTGTTAACATAAGTATCCAAAATTAAAAGAACCTGACCTCCCAAAAAATTGAGAACAAGAATACCAAACTTAAAGAAGCATTAAGTTAGGAAACATCAATGAAACTGATCATATACCAAGCCCAATTCTCAATAAAGATCATCATATAGGTACCTTAATGTGATGCTATATGATATATGCAATTCATAGTCATGGGGTTTAAAAATAGAAAAATGCTAGTCATGTGATTTATGGAATGGAAAAGTAATCTAAACTGGGGTGTGGCTCATTGGGAAAGAACATTGGTTGTTCTTAAAGAGGCCCTGGATTCCAGTTCCCAGGGCCATCCAAATCCAGTTCTAATTCCCTCCTCTGATCTCCATGTGCACTGTAAGAACTTTGGCACACTTACATGCATGCAGATAAAATGTTCATACACACCATATAAAATAAACATAAAAATAATTATAAAATAAAACAACAAAATGACATGGGATGGTAGAGCACCTACCTGTCATTTGCTGAACTCTAGTATTAGAGGAGACTGTGTGTATAAGATGATACAGCCACAGTAGAGACAGGTCCCTAAGTTCAATTCCATAGTATTTTAAATTTATTTGAAATTTAAAATATTTGTGACTTTACCACTCACAGTACATATTTATATTTATTGGAAATTTACATACTTATTTAAAAAATAAAACTTACTTATTCTTAAATAGTTATTTAAAGATTTAGTTAAGCCATAATCTTTCAGTATTTCTGAATACAGTTTGATGTGGCAGGTGTTTAACTCAGATGTGCATCTGCTGCCAAGGTGTCTCAATGCAGGGAAAGATCTATTTTGAGTAGATACTTGGTTTCCGCTTTAAAAATGCATTTTATTCCATGGTACACCTTGGGAAATGTTACAGCTCAATGAACAGCGTGACTCTTTGGCTTTTCCATTGGTTTTTGCTCCTGAGTTCATGAATATTGATCACATCATGTCCTCATCACTGAAGTCAGTAGCACAGGTGTATCCACATCCAGTAGGAAGTGAATTACCATTGAGCAAGCTGCAAGCCCATCTTTGTCCAGAGCATGGATACTGTCTGACCCTGCATAAAGCCTGCATTTTAGATCTTGCTCTGGGGAACTGATATGACCATTTCTGGATACATTTTTCCCTTTTCAGATGTTACCAGTCATTTCCATTATTTCTAGATTCTGAGAGGTCATGTGTCAAAAAAAAAAAAAGTCTTCAGACATTTGGTGCAAGAAGGAAAGAGAACCAAAGCTAGAGAATAAGTACAACAGAGTTCTTGTTGAATGATAAAATAAAAATGTTACATGTATAAGACCACAGGCATATTTTCATGGTTTTTGGCTCCTAGCATCAGTTATTTTATTGCTTTTTTAAAGCTCACAGTAAAATCTATAGACAACAGGGCCAAAATTTAAAGAACCACTGTGAGGAACTGTTTATCAAATGACAAAACTTTGGATTTTAAAAGATTTATTTTATTGTTATTCATCTGTATGTATGTGTTGGAGCTAGAGTTAGACATTTGTGAGTCACCTCATGCGGGTGCTAGAAACCAAACCCAGGTCTTCTGCGAGGCCAGAAATCGCTCTTAACCAAAGTTAAAGACCTTTTCAAAACCAATCATGATTCCAATCATGCTTTACCCTTTCACTTAGAAAGGATCAGTCATATGTTCTTTAACCCTTGTTACCTATCTAGCTTCTGCAAGAAAATCCATTTGGGATTTTACCATTGAAATTACCACCTAAATAGAGCTCCTACCGCTGCCCAATCTCTCCAAAACTGGCAAGCCATGAAGACAGTGGAGCAATCTGTGAGCCTTTTGTTTAGACTTGAAGACAGACCATCTGCAGACACTATGATGCACCACATTTTGTCATGCACGGTGTGTAGCTTTTGAGCAAGAAATCAAGGTTTCTATTGTCTGAGTGGACTATCTCACAAGTTCTGAAAACACTGTAATGATTCCAATCATGCTTTACCCTTTCACTTAGAAAGGATCAGTCATATGTTCTTTAACCCATGTTACCTATGTTCACGCCATAACTATCTCAAGACATTAATAAAGGACTCCCCAGTTCTGAGTTGCAAGCAGTCCAGCTTTTCTTTACTGGTCTCCACAACATGAGATGAAAATAAGAACAATAACGTTCTAGGTACTTCAAGGGGTTATTATTGCAGAGTCTTTGATGACAAACAAATGCAAAAGCGTTTTGAATATTGCCTACCATTAAAATCAAGGTTTCAGTGACCCCATTTCACTTCTATAGAATTTCATCCTGTTGTGAACTTCCCTATCTTTTATTCAAGATTATTTTTTGTCTTAATATAAAGAATCATTGATGTTCAATCAAAAGTGTGTGGCAGTATCAGTGTGTATATAACCTGTGGGAAGGACTTTTTCCATTGAGTTTACCCTATCTTATCTTTTCATCATTCTAGAAATTTTTAATGATGGTTTGATCTTGTGTATGAAGAATTGCAAAGATAGTTGGAGAGTATAGAAGACACTATGACCTTCCAGATAACTTTACTTTGATACTGGCAGTCTAGTATCCTAGAAGAAGATTGTAAAATGCAGGTATTTAATTGTTCAATACTTGTTATCATCTCTTTTTGAAAACATATTTATTTCCACTTTGCCAAAGCAGCAAAGAGAACAGAAGGCCTGCCAGGGTTGTCTGAATCTGGTTTAGTTCCCCTTGGTTGACAGCTTTCATCTCTACTCTCTTGGGACCCCTGGTAATTCTCCTTTTGTTACTGACTTTTGGGCCTTGCATTCTTAAACAGTAAGTGAAATTCACAAAAGACAGTTTGGGTACAATACAACTTATGGTCCAGAGATCACAAATGTACAGTCCTCTTAGGACTGAAGATACTTGAGTAAACTGTTAGGAACCCATGATTGGGTTCACTATACTAGAACAAGGGGGATGAAGACCCAAAGTTCCTCCATTTTGTCCTCTGCCTCTATCTTGTGTCTTATGTAAGCTATTTTCTGTAGAACATCCCAGTCCTCAGAAATTGCTAGGGACAAATGTAACAGTGTAGCCATCTGAAAAGTACAGATAACCGTAGAATGTCCCCACCCAAAAGTCAGCTGATTAGAAAACTTGACAAGCAACTGGTGAGGGTGAGGTTCAAAAATAAAAAATTGTGAAAAGTCCCTAGGCACGAGACAATCAGGATTGAACCTGTCACCCCAAACCCTGCTAATGTAACTTTCCTGGTCTTTGCATTTAAATAATGCTCTCTAGAGGGGTGGGGTATCTCCTCTCACTGCTGTGCTGACAAGGTCCAGACCTGTTTGCAATTATGTGCATGATAATAAATCTTGCTTTGACACACACACACAAAAGGAAACATATTTATTTCAAATTCAGCCTGCTCTATCAGGACCTAACTGCAATTCATTTTTGAAATTAAGCTAGGGGTTTTCCTTCCTAGCAGGATCTCAGCTATTCTTTTTATGTGTTGTCTCAAGGGGTATAAGAAATTTCTAAACACCCAGGTCAGCACCCCACACTCCTAAGTGAGATTTCATGGTTTCATAGATTTCTAATCCTAAGTCTCAGCCAAGCGATGAAGAAATAGCAGAAAAGGATTCTAGGTTCATCTTGGGCTCTTTTCATGATCTGGAAACTGATTCTTTCAGTCTGACAACCTGAACCCAAATGGGTGCAGCTGATAAGCACCCTTGGCCACAGTGTCAGAGCAGTAGGTAATGCTGAAGGCGTTGAACTATTTAAACAAGTGCAAGCATAAGAAAGAAGATGGAGAGTGTATACATACATACATACACATATGAAAATCAACAACACACAAAAAGCAACAAATACCTCCAGACCTAGAGAGATGACTCTAATTTAGTTGCCAATATCCATGTAGAGCTACATCTGTAAATCCTGCTCCAAGGGTTCCCCTGGCCTCAGCTGAAATCCTTGGGCAACTGCGCTCACACATGTACATGTCTCCATCTTCTCCAACATAGACACATAATTAAAAGTAAAATAAATCTTTAAAAGTCACATCTTATAGCAAGCCTATTTATGAAAAAGTTCCTAACTTATGACAACTATGTCCTAAAAATCCATATCAAATATTAGCATTTTTTTAGTTAGATACTTCTTTTTAGGACATAGTAAGGCAAGGGAACATTCTTATTATTTCTTGTTGCTAATATCCTGCTAGATATCTTAGATACTGGAAATAGAACAATAAATATATTACTCTTTGAGATTATTAAAGTAAACTAGATCAACACTTAAACCAAAGTTGTGTAACTAATAAATGCAAAAAGATTGCTAGATATTAATCTATAAAAATAATATTTCACCAATACTAGAAAACATCAACTTGAAATTGTAACATGACAGAAATAATCCTTCACAATAGTTACTACTAATAAAAGATACCTAGGAATTACCTCACAATAGAAAAGCAGACCTCTGGAAAAATGACATCCCCTAATCTGACATGTAGCAGGCAAGATGAATAGATGGAGAATTGATATTCCCAGAGAAAATATAATACTGTATTATAAAAGACAAAGATTTAGGTCAAATACATACACACGTAATTCAATTTAAGATCAAATTTCAGCTCTATTACTTAAAGAATTTTACATGCAAACATTTTAAAGTTTCACTAGAAGAATGAAGTCTGTGAATCAGTCAGTGGTAATCAAAAAGGAAATGTTTCTTACAGCAGTGGTTACATCTGTTGCATTTTTTTATAGCCTTAGTGCTACAGCAGAGAAGCTGGGACTAGAACCAGACACCTCATGTCCTTTCCAGTGATGGAGGAATAGGGAGCAGAAAGGGGATAAATTATGTAGGTAAAACAAGCACATGAATAATGCCATGGTAGATCACTTAAGAAGCATTAGAACCTATAACTCCATGGTAGAGCAGTTGCTTAGAATTTGAAAGGCCTTGGGTTGTATCACAAGCAACACACACACACACACACACACACACACACAATGGTATGAAGTGTGTTAGTCATTTAGCAGGTGTCTTTAATTTCCTTTGTCCTGGTTGTTTCTTTCTCCCAATTAATGTGTCCCTTCTGATGCCCTTTGAAGGTCACTAAAGTCCCTTTCCCTCTCTCAGACTTCAGAACACCCATTTCTTTGGGAATTTGTGTTTATTCTAGTAGCTTGAAACCAAAAGTAGTTTGATATTCAACAAAGGAATGTTAAAAATATAAAATAAATCCTATAGATTTACAGGAATTTATTAGGCAGCTCCAAGCCATACACAATTGGAAATAAATATTGAGATGGTGTTGTTAATGATTTTTCCAAATCAGGTTTAAACGGCCCTCCTTAGTAATGTTTGTAGAGTTATACAGACAGAAATTTCATTGTTGGTCAAACATGTATTTTCCAAATTTAAGCTGAAAATTTTAATTTGTTTTGATGTGTGTATATGTGTGTGCATGCATGTGCGTGAGTGAATATATGTGTGATGTATGTCTGCATGTGTGTACATATGTGCGGATAGCCCAGAAGATGACCTCATTTGTCATTCCTCAGGTGCAGTTCACTTTTGGTTTTTTTTTTCATTTTTATGTTTTTTGTTTTTGTTTTATTTTCACATGGAGAAAGGACTAAGGTCTTCCCCCTTATATTTAGCTTGAACAAGGAATCCCTCTAAAAAGAATGGGCTCCAAAAAGCCAGTTCAAGCACTATCAATAAATCCTGGTCCCAGTGCCAGTGGCCCCACAGATTGTCCAAGTTTCTCTTCAGATCGTATACATCTTTCACCTTTGTTGTTAAAACAGAATCTCTTACTGGCCTCAAACTCAGCCAGTAGTCTGTGCTTACTGTCCAGGGAGCCCCAGGCATCATCCTATGTTTGTCCTGTACTGACAGAGACATCTTCCCAGCACTACTTATTATTATTTAGAAGCTAGGCTCAGGGCTGGAGAGATGGTTCGGTGGTTAAGAGCACTTGCTGCTCTAAAGGAGGATTTGAGAATTCATTTCCCAGTACTCACGTCAGCCCAGGGAGTTCACAGGCTACTGTACATCCAGTTCCAGGGGATTTGATGCCTCTGGTCTCCTTGACACCTGCACTGAAGTACACACATACACACACACACACACACACACACACACACACACACACACACACGGGAGGAGAAGTCCACAGATAATTAAAATTAATTAAATCTAAGAAAAGTTGATCTCTCTGAAGAACACTGGTGTTGCCAAGGAAAGGCAGGATTTCCCAGGGGCCTGAATTCTCCCAGCTTCCTTCCTCTGGATTTACTTTCAGTGTCGACATTTTCCTGGGTATTTGAAGAGGATTTGTGGTGAGAGTTATTATTGTATATCCAAATATAAATAGAGGATTTAAAGGGCAATATCTGGACCTTACTGTTTTAAAAATGACTAATTTTTCAGAAAGTTTCATTGAGACCTTAACTATAAAACCAATGGCCATGGCGATAGGGCTGAATGATCAGATGGCTCACACGGGGGCAGACGAGAAAAAGAGGAACTGGCTTCGAACACTCATTTAAACTTTTACAATCATTGCATCCATGGGGGCATAGTCTTGTTCACCTAGAAAATAAAGAAATTAGGAACAACCACCTGAGAGACACTTTTGGGCTCTAGGATTTGACAATGACTCTCAAATGAAAAAAAAGTGAGCCAATTTTAGATATGATGGGGAGAAGTCATACCTGAAAACAAGCAGCCCCCTAACATTAGCTACATATTATTGGATTCTTAATTCATCTATATAGTTTCAAGTAAAACTAAGTTAAATCTTCACCATAACTTGGCTCATGTGACTGTCTCAATGTTCCCTATGTCTCATTTTTATGATAGAAAAAATGGGCAAACAAGATGTTGACTCTTTATCCAGTTTCCAGGGTGAAGATAGAATTGGTACAGAAGAGGCATTTTATTAGTTAAAAAAAGTCCACATCCACACCTCCAGTATCTTGTCCATGTTTCTGTGAAACATGTTGGAGATTTGGCTATACATGTGATAGTCTGAAATATGAGCATTGCAAAGTATCAAGCTGGTATGCATGCTTTTCTTACTGGGATAAAAGTTCCTTACAGATGTGAAGTTAAATTTGAAGTCAAAGTTCTCAATTTGAGAAAATGTCCTGGATTATCTGGCTCACCACCACCACCACCACCACCACCACCACCACCACCACCACAAGCACCACCACCACCACAAGCACCACCACCACCACAAGCACCACCACCACCACTACCACCATCATCACCACCACCACCACCACCATCATCATCATTATAGCAGGAGATCTTTGGACTCCTGACACATTTCCACCTCCTGACCTGAGTGAATAGCACCCCTGATACTTCTGGAAGACAAAAGCAAGCCCCGGAATAGACTGCAGTGGCCCTTTCTAGCTACAAGTGTTCTGTCAGTCATGTTTCTGAAAGGTTCCAACCATTCGGAGAGATCTCTATAGAGGAAGAAGTATCAGGAATTGCAATCTAAATGGTGAATTTTGCTTACAATGCTTTAACTTTGAGAAAACTGCTTTTATAGCACAGTTTGGGAAACTATAAAGAATATTATGCATATATGTGTGCAAGTACTCGAGTGTGTGTGTGTGTGTGTGTGTGTGTATGTGCACTTGTACACATGTGTGCCATGGTTATGTGGAGGTCAGAGGACATCTTTAAGATGTCAGTTTTATCCTTCCACTGTGGGGTTCTGAGGATCAGACTTAGGTCATTGAACTTGCATGGCAAATCCCCACTGAGCCATTTCCTTGGCCCCTGGAATGCTTCCTAAACTATATTTTAGAAAAGAAATTTCAGATATAGATTTTTTATAATATCAAAACTGATTTTTTTAAAAAAAAGTCTCTCTGTCTGGGGCCTTATGGGATGCATGCAAATAGTTCCATGCTAACAGTCTCAATTTCTCTATTTATTTATAGTCTGCAACAAATAAATGACACGAACAAGTGAATAAGCATTTGGTGTCATTTCCCAGAGACCATTGGCTGTTAATCAGAGACAAATCAAGAATGAATCTCTTTCTCAGCAAGGCTAGTCAGCAGCTTCTTCCAACTGCTAAAATTAGGCCCAAGATGCAGTGCCTGCCACCAAGTTTTGGGCAATAGAACAGGAGATAGCATTCATCATTGTGTGTTTCTTTCCTTTGTTCTCTTTCTTCCTGGTTGGACCAATCAGAAGGTGCAATGGGGATGGATCACAGCAGATAAATCAACAATGGCCAGGGATACCTGTATCAGATAGCTGTGGGGAATGTGTTTCAAATGTCCGTTGTCTACTCCAGGTTCATCTTTACAACCCTTTCTAGCTATTAGCTGACATTACAGCCGAACTTGAAGACTCTCAAGTTCAACCAAGATTTCCTTTTTGATTTTATTTCATCTTACACAGCCATTTTCTCTAATTAAATATTCGACCTTACTCCTTTAATTTTTAGAACTCTCATCTTCCTTTTTGTAAGAGATTTATTTTCATTTTCTGCATATGACTGTTATGTCTGCGAGTATGAAACCAAATGCACACAGAGGATGCAAAGACAAAAAGAAGGTGTCTGATGCCCTGAAATTAGAGTTTCAGGTGACTGTGAGCTGCCATGTGGGTGCCGAGAATCGAACCTGGGTCTGGAGGATAAGCAATAAGCACTTTTATCCACCAAGTCATTTCTCCAGCCACTGGAACTCTGCACTTTAAGACCTGACTTAGTGTGGCATGCTTTGCAATGACATTTTCCATCTGAGAACACCATGATCCCTGTGTGATCCCTGCTTTTGTAGCAGTTGTTTGTATAATTGGCTTTGCTCTTTTAGTGGATGGTAACTACCTCTTGGACAAGCACCAGTCTTAGTTATTTTCAAGTCCATCAGTGAACTGAATGATTTACACAGGAAGCTTAAAACATACTTATTGAATAAGCTAATTGTTGAACTAGTAAATGAGCAAAAATATGAATAGGCCTCAATTGAGGCTAGAATTTTGTACAAAGAGCCAGTTTTTATGATTCTCAAGTGGATAATATGTCTCTATGTAAGTATGGTACCTATATATGTAGAGATACATATATTTATAAGTATGATATGTGTGTATGTATCTGACCACACGTGCACCTATATATTAATTTGCAAACATATGCATGGTTACTTAAATATATAGGAACATAAAGTGATATTGGGAAAGTTCAAAGTTTTCAGAACATCACAGAACCTATTACATATTATTTCTGTCTCATAATTAGATGATTAAATAATTGTTAATATAAATTTAACAAACATGTTTAAATAAGGCATCAAATCACAGTTATTTTGAAAGGGCCTTGTAAACCTTTATCTCAGGAATCACCAAGGGATACTTTGGCACCCAGGGTGCAATGCCTCATGTGTCTGTGTTCTTACTTGCATTGATTAGGAATGAGAACACTTTTTAACCACCTTTCCCCTCCTTTTGTAGGATGTACAACATTGGTAACAAAAACTATTTTTTCATCTAAGGAACTGAAGCTGAAGGCTGGCAATAGCCCATGGCAGCTGTGATGTTCCATGCCAATAATGCAGTCCTGATACAATAAAGATGAGTGGACTACTACTGTCCTCTGTCCCTTCCTCCAGGCTTATAGCCTCAGAAATCTCCCTGTTCATTTTGTCATTGACTTACTGTGTGCTGAACCTCTAATACAATACAATAGAAAATCTTCCACAGAGCAAAATGATGAACTGTTTCCTAGCTCTTTCCAAGGGGAAAGTAGGATCTGCAGTGATTACTAATACAAAGTGGTTATGTATTGGAATGATGGATATATAGAAAGTCTTTCCCAAGCTCCTTTATGTAAATCACAGCACATAGCTATAGGCTTGGTCCAAGAAGGGTTATTTACATATTCATTTCAGCTACCCTGGTGGTATGCCCTCAATCCTCTGGCCTGATTGCAAACAGACTGTCAACAAGATGGGCTATCAGAAAGCAAATCTGTGTTGTAATTACATAAAGCCAGAAACATTGAGATGGACAATAGATACAGTTTCCTCTTCTATCCCTCAGGTGCACAGCAGTTTTATACATTGTAACATGGAGAAGTCTGAGCTGTTTGCTATTCTGTAACAGATCTTCTCAAGCCTATGTGATTCTGGAACCCACAAGCCATTTACATACTTTGTCAACCCAATCCACAACCACAGAATCCATTTGCATTAGAAATTAGACTACTATTTAATATTTTGTTGATTTATTTGTATTTTGGTTTTTCTTTACTCTGAAAGCAATTCAAACTTATAAAGATATTAATGGAAGTTAAAAATAGACTAAAACAACGGGAAATTTTTTAAAAATTTCTTTTGGGTGTTTTATAGGTAAGCATTCTAATAATGATATAAATCCCCAAACCCAAGGAAATACTGAGGTAAAAAATAAAAAATAAAATTGTTGTGGGAACTCCTTCCACCAATAGCCTTTAAGATACCTGCCCACTTTGGGCATGGTCTAACGCACCATAAATGAGCTGAAAAGTGTGCACAGACCTCTTTCCTGATGGATTTGGTTCCAGTTCCTAGCACATGCAGAGGGCTGCAGATCACTGCTCTTACTGTAAGTTTATTCCCAAATACATAAACCTTTGTTATACTCCATTCTGGGCTATTGTGGAACTCTGGTACGACAACATAAAATAAATATCAGGGCTTCCTACATTTAACTAGGAAGTGAGAAACAGATGATTCAGTGGGTAAGGGTACTTCTTCACAACCATGAGAACCTGGATTCAAATCTTTGGCATCCACATAAAAAGCAAGATATGATTAGGTTGCCTATAAGCCCAACATTGGAGAGTAGAGAGTAGAGAAAGGCAGATCTCAAGAGCTCACTGATAAGCCTATCTAGCCCTTTGAAGGTTTTATTTATAATTTTGAATCTCTCTCTCTCTCTCTCTCTCTCTCTCTCATACACACACACACACACACACACACACACACACACACACACACACACACACAGGTACGCCTATATGTGGGTATATACAGCTCTGTACCTGTACCCAGGGAGATGAAATGAGAGCATTAGATCCCTGCAAATAGACTTATAGCTTGTTATGAGTTGACTAATGTGATGTGTGTATTGGGAACTGGATTTGGGCTCTCTTCAAGAGCAGTATATGTTCTTAATCACTGAGCCATCTCTTCAGGCCCTTTGATTTCTGTTTTAAGCATACTAAAGACCAGGGTCACATTGTGCACTGTCATTTGTTAAATTCCAGTGCTCTGTGATTTTTGGATATGTCTTACATAACCTTGTCTAGGGCCATTGTGTTTAGCATGAACTTTTAGTTCCTTTCTGAAGTACTAATTATTTCCCACAATGAAATGAGGCAGTCTGTTTCTAAGGCATTAACGAAATAAATACTTTTTAAATCCTTATCAAGAACATGAATGAAAAGATATGGAAGGAAATGGGAGTAAGGGAGGCATGTACAAAGCTGGTGCTACTAGCATTTGAAACTTTGCTTTTGATACAGAATATGTGTTTTCTGAATTTCCTACTCCCTGTGTGAAGTGTCTGTGGTATGTTATAGACTAAGAAAGTCAACCTCATTTCATGAACTGATTTCTGACCATTAACATACAACATAGACTTGTGATAAACATTTACTATTTCTAAGTAGGGACTTTATTATTTCCTTGATTGTTTCCATCAGTTTATCCAAAGCATATTTCAATACATGGTTTTTCCTGGTGTTTCCTCAAATAGCTGCGCTAAAATCTAACAGCCCTAGTGTATCTATCCAGAGCTTCCAAAGAGGAGCGTAATAAAGTCAACTTAAAACACAACAAAAGTGCTGGAGAAATGCTTCTATAGTTAAAAACATATACTTTAGGGTTCTCAAATTCAGTCCCCCAGCCCCCATGTCAGGTAGCTTACAACCACCTCTAACTCTAGCTCCAGGGTAACTGATGCCCTCTTCTGGCCTCTTCAGGCACTGCATTTAAATCCTCACAATTTTAAAAATGAAACTAAAGGAAAGTTGAAATGATTTTATGGAGGTTTAAGTTCATCTTTTTTTATTTTGTAAGTACCACAGCTATTGGTGCTCTCATTTACTGCTCCACATGTTTTTGCTTTGTAAATAGCACAGATTTCTGTCAATGTGAGACCAAAAGCATGAACAAAGAAAACATTTTTTTTTTTTTGTCAGAATTGGCTCTCTGATCAACAGGCTCCCTCATCAATGCAGACAGTTTTCCCTGATGGTGGTGAGCCATGGGATACTAATTTCATGCTAATTTTGACTTTGATTCCTTTATGCCATTAATATATTCATCAGCAGTGACATGCCCTGAACTTCACAGTCAAGCAGGGGACCTCTAGAGATGGATTAATTAGGTCAATGGGAAGGAGACAGTGTGAAGCTCAGTTTTAGATGGCGAAAAGCTCATAATTAACCCCAATTATTTTGAAGGTACCAGTTTCTTAGTTTTACCTGATAGGATAGCTGTAGTAAGTGGCCTAGGTAGCATTGAGGTCATTTCTCCTTCTTTGGAAAATCTCCCCATGGAGGGGAATATTGACAAAAGTTGTCATTAGTGTCCGAGATAGTTTCTTTTGTCCTACTAATGGTTTGAATTTGGATCTCTGCAGGTAGTGTGGGGGAGCCTATAGAAGGGTATTCATGTGAATGGACTTCAGTCCTACAGGCCATGTCCAACTTGTAGCCTATGGGTTGCATATGGATGGACATGGCCTAACCTGTAAAATTGTAATTTTACTCGGAAGAGGCTAAGAATGTAGTTCCCAAGCAGGAACTTTTTAGATAGTTGGTGTCAAATGTCGAAAGGGGGGGCACACCTGAAAGGTGTAGGCAGGCATCCATGAACGATAACACCCCTAGGTTATCATCGTATTTTAATGCAACCCTGATGCTGACTTCTCTGGAGGGGACAATTAAAGACTATGCTCTTTGAGTCTTCTGGGGCCCTGAGTCCATGTGTCTTGGCTCCTTCATAACCATGTCTGTTAGGTGTTTTCATGGTATAAGCAGATGGAACAGCTGTTTGAAGGCAAAAAGTGTGTCCTAGGCTAATTTCACTTTTTAAATTTTAGGGGTGGGCTATGATAGGGATCTGGAAAGCATTTCTATTCCTTCCTGATGAAGTATCATTAAGCAAAGATTAAGAGTAATGGGCTTCAGAATTCTCCAACAATGTTTGATATTTTTGACCTTCTCATTTTCATATGGTTGTTACCCCTGCTCAAAACAAGGCCTCATGTGGCCCAGGCTGTCTTTAAACTTGCTGTATAGTTGAGGATGACCTTGAAGTTTTAATCTTATTGATTCCAATCGTGGAGTGTTGTGTTTGGAGTATAGGCAAGCACCAAAATGCCCAATCTATGTGGTACTTAGGACCAAAATGAGGATTTCATAATTGGTAGGCATTCTACCAATTTCCTGGTCTCTGGGACTTACTTATTTTGTCCAGAAATGTGACTTTTATTCCCAATGGTATGCATTGAAACACTTATTCTTCCTGCCCTGCAGTTCCAGGGATCAAATCCAGAGGTCTTATTTTTTGATGACTCTAACTCAGCATATCTCACTGCAGTGTGCCCTGAGAAAAAAGACCTTTCAAAGAATAGGGTAGCTGAGTCACAGACCTTAGCAGAAAGTGCAAAGTGACAGCTTTCAGTGCTTTCTTCTTCCTCTCCTTCTTTGCATCTGCATTATATGTTATGTAGAATAGCAATTCTGTACATGACAATCAAGACCCTGTTGGGGGAAGGTGTCTATAGGACAAAAACCCAACATTTCCTGGCCTGTGTGTGTTGTGTGTTTGCATTAAAACTTAAAACAACTGTCTATGGAGTTAAATCAATAGCTTGGCACCCACTCCATAGCAATCCATTGTATCCCCTTCTTCTACATGCACTTGCAGAAATCACCAAAAGATCCTAGGGTTACTTGGTATGCTGATCAAACAGTAGAAATTGCTAGCTTAATTATATCTTAATGCCTGTGTGCATATTTTTTAAGCATGTTCTTTCTTTAAGATTGACTTTTAGGGGCTAGAGAGATGGCTCAGCAGTTAAGAGCACTGACTGTTCTTCCAGAGGTCCTGAGTTCAATTCCCAGAAACCACGTGGTGGCTCACAACCACCTATAACGAGATCTGGTGCCCTCTTCTAGCCTACAGGCAGGATACTGCATAAATAAATAAATCTTTAAAAAAAAGATTGACTTTTAGGAGATGGAGAGATGGCTCAGGGGTTAAGAACAGCGTATGCTCTTCCACAGGACCTGATAGGATTCCCAGCACCCACATGGTGGCCAGCCAACAATTGTCTATAACTCCAGGTCTGGTAGATCCAGTGCTCTTTTCTGGTCTTTGTGGGCACTGAATGCATGTGATACACACAGACACACATGCAGACAAAGCACCCATACACATTAAAAATGTATTTAATAAAAGATTTACTTTTAACTTTAATGGTGTGTTTGCATATGGTATGTGCACATGAACATAGGTGCCCATGGAAGCCAGAAGAGGGCATCAGCAGATCCACTGGAGCTAGCATTGTAGGTGGCTGTACACTGCCTGACAAGGGTGCTAGGAGCTGAGCTTAGGTCATCTGCAAGAGCAGCATGTACTCTTGAACACTGCTGACCCACTCTGCAAGCCATTTCTTTATGCTTTTTATATGTTCTTGACAAAGTATGGGAAGTACATTTAGCTACTGCAGCGTACCTACTACAAGTGCACTGTTGAAAGAAAACCCTTATAATGTTAGGCTGAAGGCTGTACCTGGACTTGTTTCCTATGCTGGCTGTTATTACTTGAAAGAATGTTTAATAGACCAACTATTAGTATGCAGATATGACTAATGATTTTAAGACAAATAACGGATAAGACTTAAGCATTCAAAAAATTAACATATTAAAATAACTATATCCACCACTGTGAAGTTGAAATCTTTCCAGTGAGATTAAGAGAGGTGCTTATCCTCAACCACAAAGACAGACATTATCTCAGAGTAAAGGGTTGGGAAAAGGTTTTTAATTGAATGGCCCTAAGAAACAAGCAGGTGTGGCTATACTAATATCGAACAAAATCGACTTTAAACTAAAATCAACCAGAAGAGATAGAGATGGACACTTTATACTCTTAGCAGGAATAATCCATCAGGATGAAGTCTCAATCCTGAATAAATATGCCCCTAATATAAAAGCACCCACATATGTAAAAGAAACATTGCTAGAACTCAAAGCACACATCAAACCCCATAGTAGGAGATTTCAACATTCCTCTCTCACCAATGTACAGGTCAACCAGACAGAAACTTAACAGAGAAATACAAGAACTAACAGATGTAATGAATCAAATGGACTTAATAGACATCTATAGAACATTCCACCCAAACAGGAAAGAATATACCTTCTTCTCGGCATCTCATGGAACCTTCTCGAAAATTGATCACATACTTGGTAACAAAGCAAACATCCACAGATATTAAAGAATTGGAGTAACCACCTGTGTCTTATTGGATCACCATGGAGTAAAGTTAGAATTTAACAATTCCACCCCCAGAAAGCCTCCAAACTCATGGAAACTGAACAGTCAGCTACTGAACCACCCCTGCGTCAAGGAAGAAATAAAGAAAGAAATTAAAGTCTTCCTTGAATTCAATGAAAATAAAGATACAACATACCCAAACCTATGGGACACTATGAAAGCAGTGCTAAGAGGAAAGTTCATAGCACTTAGTGCCCACATAAAGAAAACAGAGAAAGCACACATTAGTGACTTAACAGCATACCTGAAATCTCTAGAAAAAAATGAAGCAGACTCACCCAGGAGAAGTAGAAGACTGGAAATAACCAAACTGAGGGCTGAAATCAACAAAATAGAGACACAGAAAACAATCCAAAGAATCAATGAAATATCCTTGAGAAAATGAAAAAGATCAACAAACCCCTATCCAAACTAATCAGAAGGCAGAGAGAGAACACTCAAATTAACAAGATCAGAAATGAAAAGGAGGACATAACAACAGACACTGAGGAAATTCAGAGAATCATTAGGTCTTACTACAAAAGCCTGTATGCCACAAAATTGAAAAATGTAAAAGAAATGGACAGTTTTTTAGATAAATACCACATACCGAAATTAAATCAAGACCAAGTGAACAATTTAAATAGACCTATAAGTGTCGAAGAACTAGGAGTTGTCATCAAAACTCCCAACCAAAAAAAGCTCAGGACCAGATGGTTTTAATGCAGAATTCTACCAGAACTTCCAAGAAGAGCTAATACCTATACTCCTTAATGTGTTTCACATAATAGAAACAGAAGAGTAATTGCCAAACACTTTTATGAAGCTACAGTTACCTTGATACCAAAACCACACAAAGACGCAACCAAGAAAGAGAATTACAGACCAATCTCTCTCATGAACATTGATGCAAAAATTCTAAATAAAATACTGGCAAGCCGAATCCAAGAACACATCAAAAATATTATCCATTATGATCAAGTAGGATTCATCCCAGAGATGCAGGGCTGGTTCAACATATGAAAATCTATCAGTGTAATCCATCATATAAATAAACAGAAAGAAAAAAAAACATATGATCATTTCATTAGATGCTGAAAAAGCATTTGACAAAAGTCAACACCCCTTTATGATAAAGGTCTTGGAGAGATTAGGGATACAAGGGTCATATTTAAATATAATAAAAGCAATATACAGCAAGCCAACATCTAACATCAAATGGAGAGAAACTCAAAGTGATTCCACTAAAATCAGGTAGAAGACAAGGCTGTCCACTCTACCCATACCTCTTCAATATGGTGCTTGAAGTTCTAGTAATAAGTATAAGACAACATAAGGAGATCAAGGGGATTCGAATTGGAAAGGAAGAAGTCAAACTTTCACTATTGGTAGATGATATGATAGTATACATAAGTGACCCCATAAACTCTACCAAAGAACTCCTACAGCTGATAAATACCTTCAGTGATGTGGCAGGATACAAGATCAACTCAAAAAAAATCAGTAGCCCTCCTATACACAAAGGATAAAGAAGCAGAGAGGGAAATCAGAGAAACATCACCTTTCACTATAGCCACAAATAGCATAAAGTATATTGGGGTAACACTAACCAAGGAAATGAAAGATCTATTTGAGAAGAACTTTAAGGCTTTGAGGAAAGAAATTGAGGATACCAAAAAATGGAAGGAGCTCCCAGGCTCCTGGATTGGTAGGATCAATATAGTAAAAATGGCAATTCTACCAAAGGCAATCTATAGATTCAATGCAATCCCCATCAGAATCCCAACAAAATTCTTCATAGACCTTGAGAGAACAATAATCAACTTTATATGGAAAAACAAAAAGCCCAGGTTAGCCAAAACAATCCTATACTATAAAGAAACTTCCAGAGGCATTAACCATCCCGGACTTTAAACTCTATTACAGAGCTAAAGTAATGAAAACAGCTTGGTATTGGCATAAAAACAGAGACGTTGACCAATGGAATCAAATCGAAGACCCATATATTAATCCACAAACCTATGAACACCTCATATTTGACAAAGAAGCTAAAATTATACAATGGAAGAAAGAAAGCATCTTTAACAAATGGTGCTGGCATAACTGGATGTCAACCTGTAGGAGAATGAAAATAGATCCTTATCTATCACCATGCATAAAAATCAAGTCCAAATGGATTAAAGACCTCAATATAAATCCGACCACACTGAACCTGATAGAAGAGAAAGTGGGAAGTAGCCTGCAAAACATGAGCACAGGAGACCATTTCCTGTGTATAACCCCAGTGGCACAGACAATAAAAACAACAATGAATAAATGGGACCTCCTGAAACTGAGAAGCTTCTGTAAAGCAAAGGACACAGTCATTAAGACAAAAAGGCATTCTACTGAATGGGAGAAGATCTTCAACAACCCCACATCAGACAAAGGTCTGATCTCCAAAATATACAAAGAACTCAAGAAACTAGACATTAAAATGCTAAATACCCCAATTAAAAAAATGGCGTAAGGATCTGAACAGAGAATCCTCAACAGAAGAAATTCGAATGGCCAAAAGATACTTAAGGTCATGTTCAACTTCCTTAGCGATCAGGGAAATGCAAATCAAAACAACTTTGAGATACCATCTTACACCTGTCAGAATGGCTAAAATCAAAAACACTAAGGATAGCCTATGCTGGAGAGGATGTGGAGTAAGGGGAACACTCATCCATTGCTGGTAGGAATGCAAACTTGTACAACCACTTTGGAAATCAGTGTGGCGGTTTCTCAGGAAATTGGGAATCAACCTACCTCAGGATCCAGCAATACCACCTTTGGGAATATACCCAAGAGATGCCCAACCATACTACAAAAGCATTTGTTCAACTATGTTCATAGCAGCATTATTTGTAATAGCCAGAACCTGGAAACAACCTAGGTGCCCCTCAATAGAAGAATGGATAAAGAAAATGTGGAATATTTACACATTAGAATACTACTCAGTGGTAAAAAAACAATGACATCTTGAATTTTCCATGCAAATGGATGGAAATAGAAAACACTATCCTTAGTGAGATAACCCAGAATCAAAAAGATGAATATGGTATGTACTCACTCATTAGTGGACTCTAGCCATAAACAAAGGACATTAAGCCTATAGTTCACAAGCCTAGAGAAGCCAAATTGCAAGGTGAATCCAAAGAAGAACTTATATAGATCCTCCTGGAAATTGGAAGCAAACAAGATAACTGGGCAAAAGTTGGGAACACAGGGGTGGGGGTAGGGTGTTGGTGGGGTTGGGGGAGGGGGAGAGGGGGAAAGAGAAGGGAGAAGGGAAGGACTGGGGAGAGCTTGGGGGAGTGGGAGGGTGGAGATGGAGGAAGGGCAGATGTTGGAGCAGGGAAGAAGATATCTACATTAAGGGAGCCATTTTAGGGTTGGCAGGAGTCTTGGCTCTAGGAGGGATCTCAGGTGTCCACAGGTATGTCCCCAGCTAGGTCCTTGGGCAGCAGAAGAGAGGGTGCCTGAACTGGCCTTGTCCCATAGTCACACTGATGAATATCTTGAATATCACCATAGAAATTTCGTCCATTGGATGGAGACAGAGACAGAGACCCACATCCACATCAGAGCAATGGACTGAGCTCCCAAGGTCCAGTTGAAGAGCAGAAGGAGGGAGAAGATGAGCAAGGAAGTCAGGGCCACGAGGGGTTGGTCCACCCACTGAGACAGTGTGCCTGAACTAATGGGAGCTCACCAAATCCAGCTGGACAGGGACTGAATGAGCATGTAATCAAACCAGACTCTCTAAATGTGGCTGCCATTGAGGGTGGACTGAGAAGCCATCGATAATGGCACTGGGACCTCTCTCTTCTGTATGTAATGGCTTTTTGGGGATCTAGTCTATTTGGATGCACACCTTCCTAGGCTGGGATGGAGGGCGGAGGGCCTTGAACTTCCTACAGGGGAGGGTACCCTGCCCTCTCTTAAGGATGGAAGGGGAGGGAGGAGGGTTAGTGGGGGAGTGGGAGGGGAATGGGGAAGGGGAAGAAATGTCAATTTTTGAATGGAAAAATAAAAAAAGAGAGGTGCTCATTGATGGTATACATCAAATATGTCAGTGTATGGAAATTATGTGTAGCTCAGGGAACCAATTTCTTCCCAATAATTAATGTATAAGATATAAAATATACCATAGTGAAAAATATTCTTCACAGCTCAGGGCAACCGGTAGATTAAAAAAAACAATAAAAATTTGTTGTTGTTGTTGTTGGTATATGTGTGTGTGTGTGTGTGTGCTAGTGCCAGAAGAGTGTGTCAGATCCCCCTAGAACTGGAGTTGTAGTTGCTATGGTTTGAAGTTGGGTCCTTCGGAAGAGCAGAAAGCATTCTTAGCCATTTCTCCACCTCCTAGCAATAAATTTTAATGCAATTAAGGGAGAAATTTATGATTCCTATTATGAAGGTCTTGAAGAGCTCACAGTGTTTCTGGTCATCTATAGGTGCAAAGCCATATTTTCTTTTCCCTAATGAAAACCAGAACAGCACATTGCAAGTGCTTGGTTGAGGAAGCATGAATGAGAACCTTGCTGTGCTTATTAAGCCAGAAACTACAAGTATCTCAAGCATGTAATCCATGGTAATCTTGATAGTGTGTTATTTGCTTTGAAAATGGAATTATCTTCATAAAATATGCTGTTTGATTAACCTACTATGTATTTGTTTTATTAAATGAATGAATAAGTTAAATATTTCTAATATCTAGGCTTAAATTCACAAAACACTAAATACCCCTGGATCAGTACATGCAGAAAACTCATGATAAAACTTAAAAACATGATGGTTATCTGAAAATGGGTTTACATCTCAGGGGCAGGTTATTTGTTTGCAGATCAAGAGTTCCTAAGTACAAATCCTTGGTAACCCCTGTTGATTATTATTTGGTAAACTTTGGCTAAAGAGAAGGTTTGAAAGTTATGACTACTTGCCACTTGATCAGGAGAACAGGATAATTCCCATCACCCATGTGAGGTAGCTGACAAATGCCTGTAATTCCAGCTCTAAAAAATCTAATACCCTCTTCTTGCTTCTGAGGGTATCTGCACACACATTGGGCGCATATACCCTCCCACACCTTCATGAATACTTAAATAAAATAAAATCTTAAAAAAAATAGTTATCTGAAATCATAAATTTGGGGAACCAATGATCTAGAATGTTCCTTCCTTGTTTCCTTGTCTACACTTCTATTTGATTCATCCTTATTTCTGGTAAACGTACCCATATATCTTCATATATTTGTTCCTGCCTAAACTGGCATTTGTTGCAAGAGGCATGCAGGTCTGTTTTTAGTCCCGGCGGCCAGAGCCTGGCTAGCTTATACCCGAAATAATTACACGGAAACTGTACTCATTTAAATACTGCCTGACCCATTAGTTCTAGCCTCTTATTGGCTAACTCTCACATATTCGTTTAACCCATTTCTAATAATCTGCGTGTCACCATGAGT